>JAEQML010074278.1:0-14468 GCA_016904865.1 Pissodes strobi | reverse complement strand
TCCATATCTAAGCATTTATGCATAAAAATTGCAAGTTAATTGGTCGGTATTAAATGCTTGCAACGATAATTCGAGATAAAGCGTTATTTCTTCTTCGTATACGTGTTCAATTGGAGTTATTTATACGTAAACGGAGGTTACGGTTTATCAAACGCTTTTGTTTTGATATGTAAGTTATTTAAGTTAGTACCTTTTTTCAACTATTTCAAATAAAAATGTCCATTCGAAGCGAGAAACTAATGATTATGTGAGAATGCGAATTGCATAAAGTTATCGAACTGTTTCATGCTTCGACGAACAGCTAAACGGTCAATAGGGTATATAATAAACACAACTTCGTCTGTTCTTTTTGGGGACCATTTTGGTAATATTAGTAATAAAGTTGTAAAAAAAAATTACTAAATGCCGGAAAACGTCACGTGATACGCATATACTACGGACAACAGTTATTTATTTATTTATTTAAACAAAAAATACACTACGGAACCATATAAAAGTTCCAAATGGTACAATAAAAAAAATACATCAACTAAAACAACGCAGAGCAAATGATATAAACAGTAAAGAGAACAATTGCACAACAATACAGTAGTCACAAAATACAAAATGTAACCCTAAACGGAACGATATTATGATGGATCGCTTCGACTTTGACAAAGACACATTAAACATATCACAGTCGAAATAGAATCTATTGTAGTTGCCATCATTCTGTCAATGAAGGCAGTGAGGTCATAGTTGGTTTTATGTAAAGGTTCGTAAAACAGATGTCGCCGCCTTGTGCGTCTGACTGGGACAAGTAAAAGAACCAACTCATCCAACCATTAGTCGTAGTCAACCGTATTGTTCAAAAGTTTATTTGTAAAGACAAGCAATGCATCATTCCTTCTATATTTGAGACTTTTCATACCACACAGCATTAGCGTGGTGATTTGGTCTCATGTCTCATAGGTGAGTCCAGAGGAGGGGAAACGATATTTGTATAATATTTTGCACTTGCTCAAATATTTTCCTATGGACGGCCTAAAGAGGAGGGCAAATAATAAATAATCCTCGAATACCAGAGAGTCATATAAACACATTAGTGCTTTAGTTTCATTAATAAATTTTGTGTTACGCTTCACAAATCCAAGTAATCTGAAACCCATGAGAATAATACCATCCATATGCTGATTAAAGGATAGCTTACAATCAAATCCTGGGTGTCATCATTGACAGATTCCGAGGTTTCAATAAATTCATTGTTTATGCTGTAAGTGCTCATAATTGAGTTTGTACCGGGTGTTTCACTATAAATAGAACCCCTCTTTAATTTTCTCAATTGACGTTTAAGAAAAAAAAAGTCAAATACAAAAATTAAAAGGTATGATGTGAAGTTTTTTGTGGCATAGCACAGTTGTATACAGGGTGTTCCACAAAGGCGGGATTAAACAAAATTTATTTTTTTAAATGGAACACCCTATATATTATTGCATATTTGGATTTTGCGAAGAATTCTAAATATATTTCAAAAATAATGTCCTATACCTATCTGTTACTGTTTTTGAAATATTGACAGAGGTTAAGAAATTCTGGTTAAATTTAACCTCTGGTTAAATCTGAAATTATTCGTGTCGAACAAAAGCTTATGAAAAACCAAGATAGGAAAGTGCAAACCATTTGGCTCTATCTTTAGCGGTTTAGATTTTACAGGCTGACGTAAATGGTAATGGTTTTCAACTGTCAATATTCCAAAAACAGTAACAGATAGGTATAAGACATTATTTATGAAATATGTCTAGAATTCTCCGCAAAATCCAAATATGTAATAATATATAGGGTGTTCAATTAAAAAAAAATAAAACTTTGTTTAATCCCGCCTTTGTGGAACACCCTGTGTACAACTGTGCTATGCCACAAAAGACTTCACATCATACCCTTTAATTTTTGTGTTTGACGTTTTTTTCTAAAACGTCAATTGAGAAAGTTAAAGGGGGGTTCCATTTATAGTGAAACACCCGGTACATCTGTAAAAGCTAATAGACTTGCACTTAGAAACGCTAATTCTCAAGAAGTTAGAAGAGCACCAGGACGCGAATAATCGAGATCCGACTGCAAAACATTCGCATGACAGGGACCGACGTCGTGCGCTAGCACATGCCTTATCCCTGTAGTCTGTAGTAATATACAGTGTGTCCACTTAAGTTCGCACCATATGGGAAACTTTTTTATTATCAATTTTACGAAAAAAAGTTATTCTTTATAAAAAGGTCTGCTTGGTCCAAAACCTAAAATGCAACCATCAGATATCAATTTTTTTCAGTACGTATACGAGGTTTGTCAGAAAATATGAATTTTGCCCAAGTAAAGTAAATTTATTTTTGAAAATATCGAAAATTTTAACTAGTTATATCTTTATTCGTTAAACATTTGATAACTTTTACGTCTCTTAACTCTTAACTTCTATGTTGCATTATTTTGATGATGCATTAAAATAATTGATGATATTGTAAAATAAATAATTTTGATATTTATCAATTATTTTAATGCATCATCAAAATAATGAAACATAGAAGTTAAAAGACGTAAAAGTTAACTGTTTAACGAATAAAGAGATAACTGATTAAAGTTTTCGATATTTTCAAAAATAAATTTACTTTACTGTTAAGCAAAATTCATATTTTCTGACAAACCTCGCATACGTACTGAAAAAATTTGATATCTGATGGTTGATTTGATTTCAGGTTTTGGACCAAGCAGAACTTTTTATAAAGAAAAATTTTTTTTCGTAAAATTGATAATAAAAAAGTTTTCCATATGGTGCGAACTTGAGTGGACACACTGTATATACATGATTAGATCGGCCCATAAGCCAAAAATTAGAACGTCATCCACGCTCTCTCAAATGTAAATCAATTGAAATCCCAAGTAGCGAGTCGACAATCATAGTTTCAGATATCGAAGGTTGTACAGGGTCATTTTTTATATTTTCCCACCCCTTTTAACTTTTTCGCACCACTGTGTAGAAAAAATATGTAAATAGAAAAGTTGTAGTGCTTGAGAAGTAGTTCTCAGAAAACATTTTTTGTCTATACAGTGTGTTGCAAAAAGTGTGAAAAACAAAAAAATATATTTTTTTAAATGAAACACCCTGTATATTTCTCCTCAGAACGAAATATTTTTGTTCTCCGATTACAAAAATATATAATTTGTCTACATTTGCTTAAGCCATTTCTGAGCTATTTAACTTGAAAAGTTGATTTAAATAAAATAAATCATTGTTTTAATGATTTTTTATTATTATATACAAATTCGTATCTTAACATGTTTGATAATAAAAAAACTTCAGTATTGTTTTGGTTAAGGTCGTTTATATAGTATAAAATTCTCACCCTGAACTCTTCAATAATGGCACTTCTCTGAGCATAAACTTTGCTTTTAATATCCCCACAAAAACGCATCTAAAGACGTTAGATCTGGGCTGTTCGGTGGCCAGTGGACGGTTCCCCGCCTATTATTTGAGCATATTGGCGAATTGGACGTATATCAAGAGAACCTCTGTTTCCTGATTTAAAAATTGTAATATCTCTCGCCAGTTAGGGAACCTTCATAAAAAATAGAGCCAATAATTTGACATAATAGCTGTTTTTGTCACTGTCATTCACGGCTATTTTGACACATTTCATGTTTCTCTTAATGGCGAGCAAGGCTACTTCGATTGGTTTGAATTCATGCTTTGTCAACTTTTAAAGGCAAATAGCTCGGAAATGGCTTAAGCAAATGTAGACAAATTATATATTTTTGTAATCGGAGAATAAAGATCTTTCGTCCTGACGATAAATATACAGGGTGTCCCGTTTAAAAAAATATATATTTTTTGTTTTTCGCATTTTTTGCAACACCCTGTATAGACAAAACAAAAATATGTTTTCTGAGAACTACGGCTCCAGCACTACAACTTTAAATTTACATCTTTTTTCTACACAGTGGCACAAAAAAGTTAAGGGGGGTGGGAAAATATAAAAAATGACCCTGTACAATATGCTAGCAGTATTAACCCTTAGCAACGATGTCACATTTGTTCTTATAGTCTCGGGTAAAAAAATATTATTGTCTTTCTGAGCCAAGTCGTCATAATATAAAACGTATATTACTGGCCACATGCGGTAGTATCCATATTACCAAAAACACTTTCTCTTCTACCAAATAGCCAAGAAAGCAATATGCCATTAATCTTATTCAAACCTATAAAACGTAATATTGTCCATAAAATAATGTTGTGTGAGTCGAAATGACATAAATAAATATCCGCAATGAGAGAAACTCGTTACCATAACTGTCCCACTAAATTAGTTGCATGGAAAATTATTTCCTTCGGTCTTTTTTGTCTAAATTCCTTCACGCACGCACTAATAAGCACCTAAATACAATACTATACCATTGTGATTGTTCGAATTTGCATATTTGAGATACATTTCGTAATATCTGTTATTATCTATCAGGGTCGATTTTAGAAGGTTTTTGCGAGCACATTTTGAAATTAGATAGGCATTTTCTTGCCCGCGGTTCGTTCACACACATGCACTGTTGGTAACAACAGTTTCAAAATAATATTTGGTCTGCTGATCTCATAATAATAATAATAATAATGCTTTATTGTCAAAAAATGTCACAATTTGTAGACAAAGCTAGAGCTAGAGTATAAAACATACAAAACATATAAAAACACAAATAGAAACATACAATGAAAAGAAAAAGCAAAACCAAACTTAGTATACAAAACCTTATACAATTGTGCAATTTGTACATGGTCAAAATTTCCTGAAATATTATATAAAATATTAAATATCAAAATATTTAATGATTTAAACACCAAATACTAAACACCAAACATTAAACCAGTGTGTAAGATGCGCAAAATTAGGTATTAATAAAAAAGTCGTCCACTGCGTATAATATAAGGCTTTCGCCAGTAGGTATGATCTCAAAGCTCTGCGAAATGCGGAAAAAGATGACTTTATTTCAAATGGCAGAGAATTGTGCATTTTTTGCATTGTACAGTATAGAGTATAGAGCTTTTAACTAACTCGGAGCGTGGGGTTGGCAGATAAAGATCATGCTCCGTATTCCTAAGTGGATAGTTGTGAGATGGCCTTTCTGGAATATCAGATGCGTGCTTGCGGATTAACGAACAAACACTTTTTTTAAATATAATTGGGGCAGTCTGGAAAAATAGTTATTATCGCATTTTCTTTTAATGGAGGGTTTTATAAATGTACTGTAATAATTGTACCTAATTTAGGATCCTGTAGAAAAATGTAACTCACGCACTTTAGTGTTTTTATTGGGTACTAAATCGTCTCTTGGAATCACCCGTAGTCACTTTTTTTGCAAATCATCACTTTTTGGAAAGTCGGTGATATGAGCTTTTGATCGTTTCGGGTAGTTTCAACCAATTTTTTAACCTAGAAGAGACGGGACAAATGGTTGTTTGTTTTCACCCAACATGAAATCACATTCTAAGATCGATAGACGTAGCGTTGCTAAATTTAAAGGTTACTAGTTACTGTAGGATGCGTGGTACTTCGTGAGGCGCTTCGGTTTCTTCTGCATACAATGCTATTTCTTCTGCATGCAATGCTATTAGACGGTCAATTTTAACCATTGGTTACGTCATCCAATTGTTGGTTCTCGGGCGCCACCGCATCTGGATTATAGTGGTAGAGGGCCCACTCCGCACCGGGCAGCTTTTATACGGTGGAGAAACGGCTAGCCAGGGGTCTATTGCGCATCTCTGTGCTGGTTGCCGGCTGCCTGTAGAAGTTTACTTAATTAACACTAGTAGGAAGGAAATCAGAAAGAAAACAAACAATTTCAAAAACAAACCTAATACAGCATCTCTATTGCCAACTTGAAAGATTTAATTTCCTGATTAACTGTTTATATAAACATAGATAAACACAAGTACAAAATAACGGTAAAACTACGCTATATCCTAAATTCATCTTGATATTGTACAATTTAAATAAAGATCCCTAGAATTTTCTTGGCACTTGTAGCAAAAAATTAAATTTTCCGAACGAACGAGTCAAAGCACCTAAAATGTAAATTTCCTGATCAGTATTTAGATTAGCCTAAAAGATAGCCATTCGTTTTAAAATCAATGTGCTTCTACCGAAACCGATTGGAATTAATCGGATCTAACCATCACCAAGAAGTTGGATAAAAAATATCCCCGGCATCAACGCTGCCGTGATCTTCTTCGGGGCATTCTGAGAGTGCTCCATCTTCCCTCACATTAGATAGATAGATAGATATTTATTTGATTCCGAGCACTACAAAGTTACAGTAGAAAGGAACAAGTCAAAAAAAAAGTTTCAATAAAAAAGTAATCAAAAATACAATAATTAAAATATGTCACATTATTACCTTACAAAAAAAATGTATATGTGTATAGGAAAGTATACAAAACACAACACAATAAAATTTAAGTAACATAACATAAAGAATCAACAAACAAATAAATCAAACGAAGTCAGCGTGCGACAGTAACCCAAATAATATTTTAGTTAAAATGGTTTAAAAACTCCGAAATGGAGTAAAAAGCACCAAGGCATAATTATTTTTTTAATAGTCTTTTGAATTTTCTCTCCGATAACCTTTTCAAATCCTGAGGAAGAGGATTGTATAAACGGCCAGCAAAAATTGGGGATTTTTTGAAATATTCGTGGTTGTGTCGCTGAATACAGAATTTGTCCTGGTATCTTGTCGCATAATCATGAAAATCTCCATTAACAACAAAGTTCGATCTATTTTTATGAACGTGTGTTAAAATATTAAGTAGATAAATGGAAACTACAGTAAGTATTTTATATTTTTTAAAAGTGTCCCTGCAACTAGTGAGAAAGGGTAGGTCGAACATCAGTCGGAGGATACGTTTCTGTGCAATGAGTACCCTCTCGACATCACGAGCCTGTCCCCACACAACAATGTTGTATGACATTGTTGAATAAGCTAACGAATAATAAACATTGAGCAATGCCTTTCTATTAAGTGAGTTTTTTAAGGAGCATAACATGAAAAAAATTTTGCTGAGCTTTGAGCATACGGACTCAATATGCTGGCACCAGGACAATTGACTATCGATCGTAATACCCAAAAATTTGGCTGTTTTTTTAGTTCTAACGATGTGACCGCCAAAATCAAATGGCAGGTTAAGTGGTAGCTGCCTAACAGTTGAGATCTCCAGGCAGACTGTTTTACTACAGTTAATCATAATATTGTTACTATTGCACCATTCGGCTAATTCAGAGAGTATGATCTTTACATCTTTAAGCAGAACTTGGCAACACCTATTTGACACAACTATCGTGGTATCATCACAGTATTGAAAAACCATGCCCTTGGTGATATGTTCAGGAAGGTCATGTACAAAGAGTAGGAAAATCAGAGGCGCCAGAATACTGCCCGGTGGAGTGCCCAGATCTAAATCTTTAATGTCAGAAAGAAAATTTTTAAATTTAACTGCCATCTTACGATTTGACAGAAATGATTTTATAAGATGTTTGAAAAAGCCTCTTATTCCCAGTTTTTCGATTTTTTTCACTACAAAGTCTTTATTAACGACATCAAATGCTTTAGTAAAGTCAAAGAAAAACACAATCACAGTCTCGTTATTATCTTGTTTATTGTAAACATGCTGCAGTAGGTCCGTGCACCCCAAAGCAGTCGAGAATCCTGGACGGAAGCCATACTGCCGATTAGAGAGCACATTGTTTTGGTTTAAAAATAAGAGAAGCCTGCCATAAAGTATCCTTTCAAAAACTTTGGAAAATATGCTTAAGATGGAAATTGGGCGGTAGCTTTCAACATTTTCAGGATCACCCTTTTTAAAGATAGGGGTAACGGATGCAATTTTCAGTCTTTGTGGAAATTTCCCTGTGAAAAGTGATAAATTGTACAGTTCAACCAAGATGTGAGAGATATCATAATTAATTGATTTGATTACTTTTATGGGAATGCCGTCAAGACCAGAGGAATTTTTGTTTGGGAGGGCTTTGATTACAGATGTAACTTCATCGGACGTAATTGGATCAATAAAGATACTCTTTGTAATTGGGGTTTTGCTGGTGGTACATTGTGAAGAGAGGTTGCCCTGAAAATGGCCTAGAAGTTTGTCCTGAATGCCAGTAGACAAATATGTGCAAAAAACATTGGCAATTTGGGAAGCATCTTTGTACACCTGATCATTGTAAGAGATTTCCGAAACACAGGTGCCTTTTTTATCTTTTTTTAACGGAAAGCTAGTTTCGTAGCACCATATGAAGCTGTCCAAAAAAGCATTAAACTCTTTGTCTATGTCATTACTTGATAATTCAAAGTTTAGGGGCTTAAACCGGAATAAAAATTCATTAATATTCTCATCAGAAAAATAACGCATATATTTAACAGAGTTTTTAGAATCATTATTAACTGACTGGCAGTAATCATACCTCAAGATTTGGCAATGATGATCGGAAATGCCAGGGTCATAATTTAATACGCTTTTCACCATTTCAGGCTTGTTAGATGTCAAAAAATCTAATACAGAGAAAGTCGTGTGCCCGTTTCGAGTCTGTATACGTGTTGGTGCGTTGACGAGAGAGACCAGACTATAGGATTCAAAAATATCAATAAGGAGTTTTTTGTTTAAATTTGGATTATTTCCTGTATTTGGGTTAAAGTCGCACTTAACATTTATATTTAATCAATAGAATTCGATCCCAGATAAAACCACACCAGATACGAAACATAGACCAATAACTAACCTATTTTCTTTGACCTTGTGCGCGAGAGTTATGTATGGCCCGCACCAAAGATTTTATTCGATGTTAAACATTTTTACCCGCACCAGCAGAAAAAATTTGGAAACAAATTGCGTATTATTTGTAAATTACTGATTTTGTAAATGTCTTAATTTTTTGCTTTTATCGCTATAAAATTTTATTGTAGTTTTATAGAAAGTAATTATTATATGCAGGTTTCGAAAGCTGCAAAACGCCTGTTTAAGAAATATTTTAGAAATAAGTGTGATGTCATCAGACATATGCAAGAACATAACTGTAGGAAAGAAATTAGTGCAAGAAGTGAATGAGAAATATAAATTATGAAAAAGCATATTTGTAACTTTCATTCAAACATTTATTTATACACACTACACGCACACATTATAAGAAATATCTGAACATTAATTAAATATAACAGTCTGATATTTAATGTAGATAATTAAGATATCAACAATAAACTATTTTTCTGATATTTGGACATAATATTATTTACAATTATATACCTATTACAATTGAGGAAGCATTTTTATTTTCCTATTGGTCTGTTCAGATTTTTTTTGAAATGACTGAATCTCTATTAGTAAATTTTAGGGTATAATATTTTTAATCGAATAATCAATTTAATTACATATAAAAGAGGAAAATTAGAACATGGCTGAGAAAATGTGTCGCATTTCGGTTAAATAGGTTTGCAAAATTCCTTCCTTAATTGAAAGTTCGTCAAAACACTGAACAAATAGTTTTCTAATTTATAAATGAAGTATATAAATTCCTCATTAGGGGATTTTAAATTACCAAAACCACCACATTTTTATATGCCTTAAATGTGGAAATAGATTAGTTTTATTCCGAGTGTCTATTTTCTTGGAAAATTCTTCACAGATGTCACAATTATTTATTTTAAGGGCGTTGCTAACTAATTAAATAGCCACAAACATAGCTAAACGCATTCGTTTTTGAAAAACTTTTTATTCAATTGTCATGAAGTATAAAAAGACTACTGTAATAATTGAAGAATTGTTTCAATTGGTGTGTGCTAGTTCATGAGCATATCATATTACCATAAACCTAACTACTCCGAATAGACGCTCAGTGGGCATAGGCTATAGAAAAATGCTACAATTGTATCGAGAGATGGCGCCACCATTAGTACGAATTAAATTTTATCGTATTTCGTCGCTTGCGAAACAACGGCCAAACACCTTTCAGAACTCGGGTCGCTCGCGCTGTTGCCAAATTTAAATGTACTTAAAATAGATTATGTATAATAATAATTATTCATCATTAATATAATTATATTATAGGACATGTTATGTTAAGATCCTATAATAGGTAGGTACGCCTAAATAACAAAAAAAAGTATTTTTATACCTATTATCATACCTATATAGGTATAATAACAAAACCTAGGTAATTACTAATTGTCACTAAAAAGTAAAAAAACCACAAACTGAAAATAAAAACACTCCGGTCCTGCAACATTTAAAATCATAGGTAAATAACCGAAATAAAATAGAAGCCTTTTTTTATATTTAATTATTATTAAAAATCTTGTACCTACTACCATAAACCTAACTATTCGGCGTAGTTAGGTTTATGCTACTACTACACTACAATATGGAATCTAAAATAATGTATAGGTACCTAGGTAGATACCTATCAAAGCTGACCCCGGATCCGGAACAATAAAAACAAGTTACTTGGTTTACCAAAGGAAGAAATCTACCTCAATTTTGTATGCGAAAGGCATTTTTTGGAAACAGATTTTTAAAACAGCAATCAATTAATCTCCTCCGCACCTTCTACGCCAAAACGATTTAAAGGACCAGCTCAAAAAATAAATACCACTGATTAGCCAAAAAAAAATTGTTTTGAAAAGGCAAATTAAATGCGGCAAGCTTGCAGAATTAAGACAAAAAAAAACATCAGATTGAACACAAAAATTAAAAGACAAAAGGTTAATGTCCCCTCATTGCTCATTACCCCAATGGCTTGTTTGTCACTGGCAGCAAAAAGTTTTATGGGGATACAGTTTCGCGGTAAAAGGCGCGGGGGAAATATTTCCTTTTATTATAAATCTTCCTAAGCCAGTTTTTTCTATTCGAGGCCTGTATCACAAATGGAAATTGCCTTTAGCATATTTCGGTAAAAGGCGAAAAATTGAAATCTTCAATTTTGTACGCCCTCGATAATATGCTGTTGTATTTCTTCCAAAGGCAATCGTTTGTGATCAGGATTCAAACAATAGAAAAGCTTTTAGTTTGTTAGGAATAAGTGCTGAAACGCAATTTTTCCTTTATCAGAAACACAACATTTTTGGGTTATTTGATGTACCTCATTTATTCAAAAATATCCGGTATAACTTGCTACAGGATAATTTTACCTTGTTCGAGAACATTATAAGTTTTGATCATATTAAAAGAGTGTTTGCAATAGATGAGTCCTCGAATACGGCACGAGCCATGCCAAAGCTTTCTCAGAAACATATGGTTTCGAAAAAATGGCCTTTAAATCAGTGGCGGCTCGCGGCTTTGAAAAGTGGGGAAGAGCTACCGACATCGACAGAAGGAACAGCGCCGCAGGTGAAAATTTTTTGGGGTCCACGCCCAAACTGCCAAAATTATTTAATAATTATTACCGCTATTTTTTAGGTAAAGCATCAAAAAATAAAATATATTCATATTGTATTAGCAACAAATTGATTTGTTGCAAATCACATGTCTAGGAAAATCACATTTAAACTAGAATATATAGAACATATCTCTTGTATAATACTATAATGGATCAACCGTGGAGTGTAAATAAAAAATAATTCCAAGAAGTCACGGCGGAATGTCCCCTAATAAACTCGCAATAAACGAAACAACGTACTTTCGCGTTGATCTGAGAAAGGAAGTGCTACACGCCAGCTCTTCCAATCATTGCAAACCAAACAAATGTACGAGCATTACAGACGCCACTAAAACTCACCGGATCCTGGCCTATCAGGTGATGGGTCCGCCCACCCCACGTGACGTCACACTTTGACTTTAGAGGTTAGCGGTAAAAACAAAAACGTTTTTGTTTACATTTTACATTTTGTCAAGATGTGTAATTTTAATGATTTCTCCGTGAATTTGCATTATTTATGAATATTTTTAGATAGATACTTTCTAGAGACATATTTATTTAGTGTGTTCAAGTATTCTCCGAGTAATAGGACTCAAGGAAATACTATTACATCGAGAATAATTTAAGACTGTTTTGGTAAGTTCATTTCTAATGTATAGATTATAGATTTGTTTTCAGATTTAATGCTATTAAAGTAATATTTCAAAATAATTTCAACTACTTACTTAAAAGTTTGTTCCACTTAATTTATAGTAGGTAATAAGTCTACTAATAGTACTGGTTTTTCTGATTTGCAGGTACAAAGTGGATATAATCTCATATTCTTTAGTGCTTGAAGCGATACATAAAGATGAAGATCTTGAAAAAATATGTCTTAGGCATACCTAGATCCATATAATATCAAACGAAGACTGTTCTGACAGAATTTCCACCCACATTGTAATTTATTTAGACCATACAAAGAGACAGGCTCATACAAAAAGGGCATATAGGTACAATGGAAAATTATGTATCGAAGCTACATCTCGTAGTCTAGTCTGCTTGTGAAGAAAGCAGCTGTAGTCATTGACATCTTACATTTTAGTATCTATATATACTTGGAAAGGTAACTAACATTGTTATAATTTATACTTATACATAATCAGAAAATATTTTTGTTACACCTATGTGCTTTGACGAGTTAATTTTTGTATGTATTCTTAAGTAGAATGTATGTATACAGTATTAATTTATTTCAGGATATGCACTTACAGAGATGATATAACCCATAGAACCATCCATAGCAGGACAAATAAGTTTTACAAGTGGGAAAAAACATTTGAAATTCCTGTTTTTCACAGAGACGAGGAGGAGTAAAATGTCCCTCCAGAAAGAAGCACTCTTTTGCAAGATCTGAGATAAGTAACTTACATGAAGAGAAATTATTTTTATATAGGTGTACTTTCTTTAATATTGTTAAGAAACTATTTATTTTTGTAAGACTTGATACTTGATTTTTTCATATTATTATGTAATAAAACATCTATTGTGATAATATTGTTAATTATTTTCTTTATTATTTTGACATCAAATTATTATGCACTATAATAAGCATTTGCCCATAACATTTTTTTTAATGAATGGAATGATAATCTAGATAATATCATTGTTTCACGCATATTTTACATGGCACACAGGCGTGGCATAAAATATACCTACCTAGGTAAATCATTATGGAAAAAATAGACTAGATATTTTGAAAGTCCAATTTAATTTAAGAAATCTGCAGTTTCGATTACAGCTCGTAAGAAGAAACTGCAAAAAAACTTACGAGTGATGTTATATCAAATTATCACATATTTTTTAAAATAAGAAAAGTACTATATTTACTTAAAAACTATAAATGTAACTAATTATAAGTATCTCTACAGTATTACCATTTAGAATCTATACACAATTAATATGTTAAAACTGCATACATGTAAGTGGTTGCTTTGTTTACTTGCTCCATTATTGTACCAAATTGTTTCATGCACCTTAAAATAAATATAAAATGTCATATTATAAGAAACATTATAATAATATTCACCTTTTGAAGACTTTACCTGAAATTCTCCAAATCCTACCTGTTTTACCTCAGTTCTGTTCATTGTTTCTGCAATTTTGTGTGCTCCTCCTCGTCTCTGTGAAAAACAGGAATTTCAAATGTTTTTTTCCCACTTGTAAAATTTATTTGTGCTCCTGTGGATGGTTCTATGGCTTATATTATCTCTGTAAGTGTATATCCTGAAATAAATTAATACTGTATAAAATACAATAAATACATTCTACTTAATAAGAATACATACAAAAATTAACTCGTCAGAGCACATAGGTGTAACAAAAATATTTTCTGATTAAGTATGTGTATTTTACGTAATGTCATGACAAGAGTATTATTATTATTATTATGTTTGTTAGCAGCAAGCGGTGGTACCGATGAGACTGCTGCATGTTATGTTATTTTGTCTTTGATTTATATATTCGCATGTCAGACATTTCAGTCTCTATTCTACAGTTTTTGTCACATGTAGTGGATAAATATTTTGTTCTTTGATTAGAATTATGTCGAATTAGCTTTAGTCTGTTGAAGTTATGTAGTGTACCATTTGGAGTGTAAGACTCTGTAGTGTATGAAGAAATAAATAAATAAATGTATACATATTAAATTACAACAATGTTAGTTACCTTTCCAAGTATATATAGATACTAAAATGTAAGATGTCAATGACTGCAGCTGCTTTCCTCACAAGCATACTGATTATAAGCATTGATACTTGTTTTCATTTCCTCCATTGTACCTATATGCCCTCTTTGTATGAGACCATCTCTTTGTATGGTCTAAATACATTACAATCTGGGTGGAAATTCTGTCAGAACAGTCTTCATTTGATATTATATGGATCTAGGTATGACCAAGACATATTTTTTCAAGATATCCATCTTTATCTCTCGCCTCAAGCACTAAAGAATATAAGATTATATCCACTTTAAGATTGAAATTGATTTTTACGTTCCAATACAATTTTTGCAGCA
>JAEQML010074277.1:0-14469 GCA_016904865.1 Pissodes strobi | reverse complement strand
AAAACCAATTCCCAGAAGGCTTCTTACAGAAAGTAAGGAATGTAAGGAAATATCTACAAAACAACAAAGAGACATGCAGTGAATGTGCCGACAAAGTCGACTCATTAACGTCCATAAACAGACCGGGCCACGAAGTAAATAAGTCGTTTAGAATAGCAACTGATCACTTAAGGGAGAAGCACGGAAAGACGCGGAAAAAGCCAGAAATTAAATCTAAAATTGACACTGGAAGAGCCAATTTGACCAAGAGAAAGAGAATAGAAAATTATTCTCCGCCAGAATCTGTCGAAACAATGGACATTGAAGATGCCAACGCAGTAAGTAGCAAACAAAACACTGGTGAAAAAGTAGTAACAACAACCGGGCAAAAAAGTAGTAATAAAGCGGAGAGTTTTCGCAGTGACGGTACCAGGGAGCCGGATAACGCTTCTGTGCTCGTGGTACATGAAGATGATAAAACACCTTTCAAAGTGCCCTATAGGACTCTCCCCCTAAGGAGCAATGTAAGAGTGGTGAAATTGCACATGGCAGCCCCCCCCCAACCCGAACAACTCATTTGCCACCCTTAGCGATATCGAGGATGAAGCGACCAGCGAAACATCAAATATACAAGATGACGCGAAAAAAGCCGTGTAAAGAAGGCCAAGAAAGAAAGCGCCGCCCAAGACCAAACCGCCGCCAGCTGGCAAGCCGCCCCCCGCCACCCCCGATTATAATGCAGGGGAAATTCAAAAGCCACGCTAAATTAGTCGAAGAGTTCAGAATGTTAAGAATCGCGAAGTATAACATCAAATACACGCGAAATTCGACAGTGATATACACAGAGACAGAACGGGACTGGCAGACCATAAAGAAAGCCTTAGACGACAATGACCTTGAATACCATTCCTATTCAGACAGACAGAACAAGACCAGGGCATATGTCCTAAGAGGACTGGATGGTGACATCACGTTAAGCGATATTAAGAATGAGTTGACAGATACCTACAACATAGAAACAACAAATATATTCCTCATGAAAAAGACGCGCGACCCACTATATCTAGTTGTCGTGCCCTCTGCAATAACGTTGAAACGCTTGCAAAAAGAAGTACGTGTCCTAATGAGTATCAGAGTGTCCTGGGAGTACAGGAAGAGTGACCGTGTTGTCATGCAGTGCAAACGGTGCCAGACCCACGGACACTCGGCTACCTACTGCAGAAAAGCCACAAAATGCAGCCGTTGCGCGGGTCCGCATGAGATTACGGCATGTGACCCAGAAACAGCACACAAATGCGCGAACTGTGGCGGAGATCACAGGGCAATCAGTCAAGACTGCCCTGTGTATCTATACAAGGTCAACCAGATTAAGAATAACAATGCAAATCAGACGAAGCAGACGAAAATTAAATACAAGGAAGCTCCCTTGCCTGCCAAGCCGGCCTGGCGGAGGCAAAAAAGCGAAGACGGAGGCCGGGATAGAAATAGAAGCGAACGTGACAAATAGACCAACCCCCTACCAGACAGGAACAGTAGCCGATACGAGAGAGACTTCCCTAACACCCTCAGGCCTAGAGCAACACAGCCCGCGCCCCCAGACGCCAATAAGCGTCCAAAAAATGTAAGTAATCGGCAAGACGATAATACCAACAATATTGCTTTCAGTGTCACTAGACTAGCGAATGTAGTTAATGAAATAAATTCTTTAATCAATTTAGAGGAGCTGTTTTTCGCCCTTGACGAATATGCGTCAATGCTGAGAGCATGCAATGGCGAAAAACAGCAACTTATGCAGTGCTCCATTAGATTTTTCACGACTGAGTATGCGAAGTACAATATATAATTGTATTTCTGATAACCAGCGCACATTTGATTACTGTTATAAATGTATAGTATTGTATCATGGAACTGTAATGGTCTCAAGTCTAAACTTGGGGAATTCCGTAACTTCTTGTACAAATCCCTTCACCGGATTGTCTTTCTAAATGAAACAAAGCTGAATCGTGAATTCAAACTTAAATTCCGCGATTATAGTATCGAAAGAGCAGATAGGCTGGATGGACACGGAGGAGTGGCCTGTCTAATACACAGATCGGTTGCATATAAAAGATGTACCAATGTAAACACAGTTATTGAATACGTGGCTATTGAGCTAAGCGGCGGTCTGTGTATTGGGGGGGATACGCTCCTCCGAATCGGCATTTAACTGAACGCGATTTCAAAGCCTTCTTGGCGCCGGGACGCAAATCGCTGTTAGTTGGCGATTTCAATGTCCACCATATAAACTTCGGCGACACGAGAACAAACCAAAAAGGCAGAGTACTGTATTCGCTCATCGAAAACAATCCGGAAATCCTATATCATCGACCAAATGCACCAACCTACCACCCCACAGCTGAAAACTTCAGACCTTCCTACCTGGACATCGCGATCTCTCGGGGAATGACTGGGCTGAGCCCGCTCAAAGTAATAGACGACCTAAACTCGGACCATCTTCCAGTTAGTATTAGCCTGCAGGCATTAAGGTCCGACAGGCGGCCCGAAGCCTATGAACAACGGTTATATACACAAATACCGACTGGAGGATGTACCGAGCGAGGTTAAACGAGTGCACAGTCATCCCCCGGCAGATCGATACTGTCCAGGAATTGGAGGCTGAAGTAGACATGCTAACCTCCAATATCCAGCGCGTCCGTGACGCAATCTGTCCGGTAACCAGGAAGAGGCCATACGTGGAAACTCTTCCTGGCGAAATCCTTGACCTCATTAACTTCCGGAATCGGTTGAGACGTAGGTGGCAACGCACCAGGAATGATAACGAAGGGCGCCGGGTGCGGGCGATCACCGAGCAGATAAAGCAGCACATACGTGATCACAGGAGCGCAAAATGGATGGCCTTCGTGACTGAACTAGGCACGGAGGATGGAACCATATGGAAACTCGCGAGAAGGATCCGCAGAGCCCCACCTCAAATCGCAGCATTAAAATGCCGAGGGCGTGACATCCTGGATGACCAGGAGAAGGCAGAGGCATTTGCGGATTCCCTCGAGGAGATCCATAGGTCAATTCCGGACTCCGAGCCATTGCACAGGGAAGTCACGGAGCAGGTCCGTGTGTTCGGTGGTCAAACGTATCCGATCCCGCCCTTAGTTATGCAGAAACTGAGCGTAACTCCTGGAGAGATCTCAACAGTCTTAAGCCGCCTACCGAAGAACAAGGCTCCGGGAGTTGATAACATACCATACCTTCTCCTGAAAAACCTTCCTAGAAAATCCATTGTACAATTAACACACATAGTAAATGCCATAATTCGCCTTCAACACTTCCCATCCCCCTGGAAGACTGCGAGGATAGTATTATTCCCTAAACCGGGTAAAGACCCGGCACTGACAACGTCATACAGACCTATCTCCCTCCTTAACACACTTGGTAAAGTGACTGAGAAGCTCTTGCTGTCGAGGCTTAGCGGGGCGGCCATGAGGCTCGGTATACTGCCCAAGGAGCAGTTCGGCTTCCGCAGCGGGCACAACACCTGTATGCTGGCTGCGAAAGTCGTACAAGATATTTTCACCGGCTTCAACAAACGGCATTGCACAGCCCTGCTTCTCCTCGACATCGAGAGGGCCTTCGACAGGGTGTGGCACGACGGCCTGCTGCACAAGCTCTACGTGGAGTATGAGTACCCACTACACTTGGCAGCGCTGGTCGGGTCATACCTTGCCGGGCGCTCCTTCTCGGTTAGGGTGTCAACGGTGAGACCGTTCCAGTGTGGTGTTCCACAAGGTACGGTGTTGTCCCCGCAGCTCTTCAACTGTTATATCTCTGACTTCCCCCCTCACCCTGTCTCGTCTGCAGCCTTCTATGCAGACGACACAGTCCTATACTCTAGCGCCCCTCAAGCGCAGACCGCTGTCGACAATCTGAGCCGGTATATGCAACAAGTCCTGACATACTACCAAGCATGGAAAATTAAAATTAATGCCGGGAAAACAGAACTGGTAATTTTTTCCAGAAAAAGAACACATAATGAAGTACAACCAATGCGTATACTTGACACTGAAATAATCGCTAAAGACAGACTAAAATACTTGGGCATAGTATTAGACAGAGGGCTAAGATTCCGAGAACATATGAAACACATAAAAGTTAGGAATAAAACCATAGTGGATATACTTGGGACACTCGTGAGGCGAAATTCCCCGCTTAGCCCCGGAAACAAACTGACACTATACAAAGCTGTAACCAGACCGACCCTTTTATATGGGGCACCGGTTTGGTGTTCTGTGGCTGAACGACACCTAAGCGCAGTACAAGTGATTCAAAATAGGCACCTGCGGGCTGTCTTCTCGGCGCACTGGCGCACCAGGATACAGGACCTGCATGACTGGGCGGGCATTGAGTACATACGTGAACATATTGACCGCCTAGCATGCAGGTTCTACGACGTGGGGGTGCGCGGCTCCCCAGAAACAGCCCACATAGCCGACGAGCGCCATGACCCAGACCACCGACCACCCCATGGCCCAATACACCGGGGCACTACTCTTTATTATCTAGCACCCAGGCTCCCTCAAAATCAAGATATAAATATATAGTTGTACATAAGTGTAAATTTAAATAGTAAAATTAATTGTAAATATGTAAATAATACATGTATATGCATCCCATCGGTTCCCGAGGGACATAGCCACCCCTAAAACTATCTTATACTCCAAGTGAAAGTAATCGACTATCAGGAGTGCAGAAATGAACATTGGAACCTAAACGGCCAGAGTATATCTGGCGGACTCCGCCCACAAGTGGCAGTGGGTGGAGCCAGCCGGATATAGTTCTTAGGCCAACGCCCCCGGTATAAAGGATGGGCAAACCGGCTCAGACCATAGTCATTCCACGTACGCGACAGTGCGCTGTATTCCCCATACCCTGTGGCGAATTATGGACTATGATTCACGGTACATAATACAATACAATACTTACCTCACCAGGGTGCTACTAAATGCAGCAGCCCACTAAACATGTACAATGAATGAATGAATGAGAGAGTGAATGGCGTATGAATAAGTAACCAAAGAAACGAGAGGTGGAGTTTTTTTTATCAAGTTTTCTCCACAACACTAACACGCAGCTAAAATACCTAAAAATCTGAATACCTTCCACCACTCACGCATAACACTGAAAGCGTTATTGAAGGGACATATCCCAAAGAATATTATCGATTTTGCAGGTTGCCAAACACGGTCATTAGGTCGGAACATCGACCAGCCCTTGGATAAGGGTTAGTTATATGCAGGGCTGTGTTGCTCAGCGCTGCTCTAAGGAGCCGGAGTATAAAAACACATATTGTATATACATAGCTTAGCGACTGTGAAGTAGGACATATAAATATTGTACAAAAATGAAATAAATGATATTGATTGAAAAAAAAACTTTGGATAGTAGTGCATTTAGTCATAAGGCATACAGAACCGAGTATTAACAGCAGAATTGGTCTCCGTGCAATCTCCATATTGTACTCTGTTTATTTTATCAATTGCTGTAATAGTCATTTAACATTTAACATTTTTCTCCCGACAGATTGTTGCTGTGTTAAAAAAAAAGAACTTAGCAGCAAATATATTGTTCCATAAATTGTTAGATTGTGTTTTTTTGATAAGTTAAGTTAATGGATAAATTATTGATTTAATAAGCCCGCCGATATTCTCCTTTTCTTGTTGGTTCGAAATTAAGTACCGGTCGATTTTATGAGCTGACCTAGCCACCCTGCACAACTCTAGCAGAGCTTTTTCCCGTTAGTTGGCTAAAACGGTGGCGCTCAAACGACCCCATTACAGGGGCCGGGCAATTGTAACACGACTCTCCGGGGCTAGGTTCCTTTTTAATTGATTAGGAAAAAAATCTTTACTTTCGTTTTAAATTCAATCAGAAAAACGTGTTGCAAGTTTTTTGGGGCTTCTTCTTCCCTAAAATTCTTCCAAGTCCTGAAGTTCCAAGAGCTCAGAAAAACTCAATAAATTGGGTAGAAGGCCGATTCGGTACCAGTTGAGAGTGCTGGTCCTACAATGCCTTTTCCTTTGCTTCGAGGCTCCTTTGGCTCGTCCGTAATCTTCGTACAGTCCTTTTTTGAGATTGTCGAAAATTTGGCCAAAAATTTCGGAAAATCTGATAAATTCCTCGGAGATATGGGGCTAGGGCTTAAATGGGTAAAGTGGTAGTCCCGTTAGGATTCCCGAAGATCAACGATGGCGTTTCTCGGCTGGCCCAAAGTGATTGCTTGCTTCTTGGCTTTCCGAGATCTGAAGTGCAATTTTAATGCTAGCGACGCCTTTCAGGGCTCGATATTCCTTCCCGATCGTGCATAGTCAATCAGAGGCGTTATTTTTTTGCGCGATTGAAAAGTCGGTTGGAATATCGACAGTGGACCGTTAACCTGACACTTTTTATGCGGCTTGCATTTTTATCCAGTGGCGTGCTTAAATGCGGTTAATCAAAATTCGCAATATTATTTCTTATTTGTCTTGCTTTTTCTTGACTTTCGTAATACAGAGTAACACGTCTCGTCTAAGGAGTATTTCATGGCAACAAAATAATATGTCAAATTTCTCTTGACTTTGAAGGAATTACTAAAGGTGATTTTACATGCATCATCTATGAACCTACTAAAGGACACAATATTAAAAGTCATGTAAACAGCTATCGCAATATTAATAATTGTCACGATAATAGACGTACAAAATGCGACTTTTTGAAAAATCATATAAAAAATCATGTCGTAAGGGTTTTATTTTTAATTCTACTGAAAAAAAAATCGATTGGTTTTTTCCTTTTTTTTTAACAAAATTCAAGAAAAGTAAAACAGACCGGTTTAGTCCTGGTTGGAACACCCTGAGTAGTAGATAAACAAAGAGAATGTAGAACGGCACAATAAATATATTTTAGATAGGTCTGATACAGCTTTAGACAGGTATGATAAATACAGGTCTAATACCTGACTAAAGCTGTGTACAGACCTGTCTAAAGCTGTATACAGACCTGTATCCGACCAGAATTTATCTTCATTGTAATAATTTTGAAATATGGGTTGATTTCTAAATTTGCACCTACCAGACGTTACTTGCTGCATCGCGATCTCCAAATGGACTAAAAGATCCGTCTGCTCGCTTGTACTGAAGCTCTTGCTGATAGCTAGTTTCGAGCAATACCATAGCTTCATTTTGAATGGTTGGGGTCAATTGACGAGTACTTTTCAGGTATTGCAGTATTACTAGATTTGGCATGAAATGGACAAGATTTTGTTCTCCACAACCTGCTGGGAGCCTAAAACGTGTTGATTATGTAGTTGGTTAGTTGAAGTTTCATTTACTCTGGCATGTTCTATATAGTTCCTAGACAATAAAAAAAACTAAATAGGTAGTCGACGCTGATGCACAAAATGAGGCAACACGATGTGAATATCAACGTACCTTATTATATTTTCTAAGTGAACCATCGATGCACCCAAAAGATTGCCAATTGTGGATACCTCGACCTTTTCCGAGTTTTCTATAGCATTTTTGGGAATCGTGAAATTCAGCGTTCTTTTAAACACATTCGACTGCCTCATGTCAATTAAAACTGATTTCGAGTAATATTCAGTTTCACCACCAAGCTGCAATATAAAATACTTAAGTGTATATGCGGAATGATTTTTTCATATGTACAAAAAGCTAAGAGTATATTCCTGGCTTAATTCTCGAAGAAAGGTTCTTAAAACATGTGATCTGAAGTGTTTCGTTTTCAATATATAGGATTATCACGTTATCGAAAATAAATAAATTTTTTTTGTAACTATGTGTAATACTTAAAAGTAAAATATGCCACTCAAATTAGTATTATATTGTTAACGAAAGATTCTAGTATAAGAAAAAACACTCAGTCTAAAGTTTAAACTTGATACTTGATCTTGAAACATAATTATTATGATTATTATCTAAACATGTTTTAAAAACAATCAGTAAACTTTCAACAAATTTTAGTATAAAAGATCGAGCGGACCGAGTAAACGATAACTTGGTTCATCCTTTATGGAGCGTACTGGCAAGAAGTTCACCCCACTGTTCATCTAGAGCTATTTGATACCTTCACGGGAAAGGCTCTTGGGTGTTCAATCAGAGTTATTTGGTACCTTAACGGGAAAGACTCTGGGGTGTTAAACTCTCTTTTGCATTTTGTTCCTTTACGGGAAATGAATGTTTATGGTCGACGGAAGCTCTCGTCATAGTTCATATAAACAGCGATGAGACTGCAGATAAAATGGAAAACCCCACAACCAGGATTTATCAGATTACCCAGGTTATTAAAATGAAATTCATTAACGACTTAACCTTTGAAAAAAAAAACAAAGATGAACTTCACATTACCGAATTCTACTGCTGGAAAAATATATAATGCAATTACAGGCACTTCTTATACTCAAAAATACATCTCGTAACATCTAAAGATAATTTAACTCGATTAATGACATAATAAATGAGATATAAAAACTTACAATTTACAGTATGATTATTGTATGAATGGATTCTGTTTTCCTATACTGCTTACTTGATAAATATATACATGTTTCGATTAAATATGATCAGTCTGAGAAGAAAGTTGTGGAAGAATTCAAGCACAAAATTTAAAAGGAATTTATAGAAAAGCAAGGGCTGATTTTAATAAGCCAAGCCAGTGTTTAGAGGTCATTAACTACATTTGAAAAAATATCGAGATATATACAGGGTGTCCGCCTATACTTTGAAACTCAATTAGAGGGTAAATTTTAAGTTATGTTATAGGTAAAAGATGGTAAACTGGAGGATTGTGGGGTTTGTCCTGAACCGCCAGTCCTTCTTAGTAGGTTAAACAATCGAACATTGTAAAATATAAAAAAAAATTTTTTTTCAAATAAAACATTTTATTTTTTTAATCCAGAAGGCCTATTTTTTTTCTGGGATCAACCAAATATAGTAATTTGACGTTTTGGAAATGTTTCCGGTTGGGGTTGCGTGCACGTATTATGCGGGGTGTCAGTTTGGGGGCTTCCCACTCTAAATATCTCTCTTGCAGTTGGGAGTATGAAGGGTCGGAGGGACGCGTCAATTTTGTTTGTGGGAGAGCACTTTGAATGAATATTTTTAGCCTTCTTGTTCCAGCTGGTAGGAACGTCAGACTGGTGAGAGGAGTTTGATTACGGGGAGTGACGCCCCCGCCATTCCGAGTTGCCATGGGATATGGCCCATCAAATCCCATCCTCCTCCCCCAGGCTGGAGAACACCAAAGTACAAAGTCTGGAGCTGATCAATGACAGTTTGTGACAAAAGGGGCTGCATTGTATTGGCTGGCAGGAACGTCAAACTGGTGAGAGGAGTTTGATTACGGGTTGCCACGGGATGTGGCCCATCAAATCCCATCGTCCTCCTCCAGGCTGGAGAACACCAAAGTACAAAGTCTGGAGCTGATCACTAGGGAGTGATCCAATAAACCCCAGACTAGGGTCCGCCAAAGGAATGAGTCTGAGGCCGATGCTTCGAGTGGAAGCGGCCCTAGGTGTTAGATGCGTAAGCCTACTCGCATCGCCCGGTGAAAGACCACCCCACCAGAATTGGGAAGCGCTAAGTGGTTTTTCCAAATCACGTTCCGCTTCCGCGCTGGTGGTCCCGGGTTCCACAGTAGGAATATATGGACATGATGGTGCTTCCAGGATCAAAATATTCCGGAAGTAAACTCCCCGGCCATTCGGATCTCTGGGCGCTGGGTGGCCCTGGGAGCCCTTCATTCCGCATTTCACAGACAGCAAAGATACCGAACCAATTTAGAATAGATTTCTGCAACATAAGAGGCCTAAATACAAACATAAATTCGGTACACCAACATCTACAAGCAAATAGACCACACATATTAGCCCTTACAGAAACACAAGTATGTTCTACAACAACAGTGAACTACCTCTATCTTAGTTACGACTTACATACCCGATTTAGATATAAGTTCGGAATATGCCTTTTTGTCCGAAGCGACCTTTCATGTCACCGCGAGGAAACACTCGAACCGAACAACCTTGAGGTCATGTGGCTCAAGTTCACCGCCAAGGGATTAACCAAGTTTATATGTTGTCTCTATCGCCCTCGAAGCGATAGAGCCTACCAAAGCTTTTTCTCAACACTAGCTACTCACTCAATATAGGTCGATCACCCCAGTTCAGAAATAATCGTTCTTGGAGACTTCAATGCCCACAACACCAACTGGCTCAAACATCACAACAAGACCGACAACGAATCTCAGAGAGGAGCGAATTCGCCGCCCTCCTGGATCTTTTTCTGACCACCAATCCTGACCAGTATAAGGTTACAGTTGGTCCGCCATTAGGTACCTCCGACCACAGACTTATTACAACTGTTTGTGAATTGCCACCCATACAGAAGGATCCACCATTGCCTCGCAAAATCTGGCATTACAATTCTGCAAACTGGGACGATCTAAGGCAGTTCTACCTAGATTTTCCTTGGCTCGACGTCTGCTTTGCCAAGTTACCATCAAAAGGAAAGCCCTGGTTCGACAAAAGATGCGAAAGAGCTGTAGGAAGGAAACAGCAAGCCTAGATCAGACCGCTGAAAATCGCAATTATTTTATCGCAGCGAGAAACGAGTGCAAGCGTTTGATCGACGAAACAAAGAACAAACACAATCAAAGGATCAGGAATAAACTTTTGCAATGCCCCAGTGGTTCCAGGAATTTCTGGTCGGTAGCAAAGGCAGTAAGTAACAACTTTACAAAAACGTCTTTCCCACCTTTGACGGACGAACGTGGCATCACGGCGATTACAGCCAAGGAAAAAGCAAACATGCTCGCCAAAATGTTTTCATCGCACTCTACCTTAGACGTGCCCCAAGGCAAGACTCTCCCACTATAGCGAACATCAACACTACCATGGCAGAAGTCAAGTTTTCTCACCGTAATATTCGCAAAATCCTTAAAGAACTAGATACGCAAAAGGCATCAGGACCGGACGGAATACCTGCCATCGTACTAAAGAACTGCGCCAACGAACTAAACCCGTTTTTTTCAGGCTTTTTTCTCTTTCTTACAGAAAAGGGATTTACCCATCCTCTTGGAAAGTCGCTCGAGCTCAACCTGTTCCAAAAAAGGCAAGAAAACCACGCCCTCAAACTATCGCCCAATTGCCTTGCTTCCAATAATCTCCAAAGTCATGGAACGTGTAGTCAACCAGCAACTACTCAAGTACCTCGAGAGCAACAGAATAATCAGCGATAATCAATACGGCTTTCGCAAAGAGAGATCGACAGGAGATGTATTGGCCTATGTCACTCATATATGGAGTAGGGCAATTGAAAACTACGGAGAGTCTCGAGCGATTGCGTTGGATATTTCAAAGGCATTCGACAGAGTTTGGCATGACGGACTGCTCAACAAACTGCCGTCCTTGGGACTGCCCGCCTCTCTCTGCAGCTGGCTGGCCAGTTTCCTTAAGAACCGATCCCTACACGTTGCAGTCGATGGACACATCTCGGACACATTCACCATCAACGCGGGCGTGCCTCAAGGCGCAATACTTTCACCAACTCTGTTCCTCATCTATATTAATGACCTGCTGATCGAAACGAATAATCCTATTTACAGTTTTGCAGATGACAGTACCCTTGTCTCCCACTTTAGATCAGAAAAACCCTTACCAGCGACTGAGACTCATCACCGCAGACAGGAGCAGATTACAGCAATTAATCAAGACCTGGAGAAAGTTCAAACTTGGGGCGACCGAAATTTGGTCCAGTTCAATGCAGCAAAGACCCAAGCAGCAACGTTTACTAAGAGGGCCAATATAGCGGGCCCTGACATCATTATGGAATGATCGACCATTCCTTCATCCTCGTCAATCGGGCTGCTGGGTGTCTCGGTCAACAGCAATATGTCATGGCATGACCATGTTGCTAACATCGCAAAATCAGCCTCCCAGAAGCTTGGTGCGCTATTTCGCAACAAAAAACTCTATACACCGCAGCAGTTGCTCTTGCTGTACAAAGGGCAAATAAGACCGTGCTTAGAATATTGCTCACATATCTGGGGTACCGCACCAAAGCATACCCTAAAGCTGCTGGATTCCATTCAGAAGAGGGTTGTGCGTCTCGTCGGCGATCCGGAGTTGACCCGGAATCTGGATAGTCGGGAACATCGCAGACATGTGGCCGAGATCTCTCTGTTTTACAGATATTTTCACGGCAGATGTTCCCAGGATTTGGCCCGCATAATCCCGCCCCTGGCAACTCATGTCAGACAGTCCCGACAGTCGGCAGGAGCGCACCAGTTCGTCGTACAACTGGAAACACCTAGAACATCGCTTTACCAGAACTCCTTTGTCTGGCGCACTGCATCACTGTGGAACTCACTTCCAGGACATCTGTTTCCCACTAATTACAACCTACAAATATTCAAGAATCGTGTCAATCAACATCTTCGCACACACACCGCTCGTCGAGTGCCATAGGATCTCCCTTTAGTGTGTGTGCCACTGCCATAAAAAAAATAAAATAAACTTCTTTTAGAACACGTCAGTTAAAAGAATAATAAAAATAAGTTAATTAAAGTCAGATATATAAAGTAACCCAAGTAACTCTCTTAGAACGACATAATTTAAAAGTATTTCAAGGAAGTTTCAATTTGTCTCATGAAACCGAACGGGTAAATCCTCTTTGACACGTGGTGAAGGCTGCCGTGCTGACCCTTAGTACCAAGAAATTGACACGAGATGGAGGCCGCCGTGCTGATCACATGGTGGAGCCTGCCGTGCTAATGCCTAGTACAAAGAAGTTGACACGTGGTGGATGCTGCCGTTCTGACCCCCCGTATATGGGACCTGGAACCATGGACTTGTCGAGGAGATAATCTTTGGAGGTGCCGTTCTGTTCTCTAGTGCCATTTGTTGGAGGCTGCTGTTCAGATCCCTAACCCCGGAGGCGTTTCAGTTATTTAGCTGCAGTGAAGTCACATGGTGGAAGTGCCTTTTCGACCATTCTACAGGTAACGCCATTCGGACCCCCGTAGACATAACAAGTGTATCGTAATTTTTTTTCTTCAAGCCATTTTAACAAGTGCCGTTTCGATTGCTGTGCACCTTGATTTACAGAGTCAGTCAAAAAGATTTTTTTTCTTTCATCAGAATTAAATAAATCTCCAAATACAATTTATAGCCATTAAGATCCACAAGGTTAAATTCGTGTACCAGCTTCTCTTCAGATTTGAGATACTATCAATCAACATTACTGAATATTACAGAGATTAGTGACTTCGAGTTGTTCATCACACATCTTCCAGAGGGAGTAAATATTTTCTGCGGGCGGAATTTCGTTCCTTCCAGGTGTAACTTCACTGCTCTCGGAATTATATGAAACAATCTCTATTCCATGGCAAAATAAGCATAGAAAATACTAACAAAACAAATTAAGCTCAAGGACACTCATACGATGGATCCAGGGACCAAGGCATCACCAATTCATATGATAAAGCAAGAAGACAAAGAGGACCATAATGAAGAAGTGAATTTTCAGTTAATCATGCGAGAGACAAAAGAGGTAATGGCAAAATATAAGACAAATAATATACAACAAAAATATAAGAGAGGTACCAGTAGGAAGGACGACGACGGACGGCGACGTAGAAAAAAAATTACTAGCATTTTTTGGTGAAAAAAAAGTTAGAACTTTAAAACACAAATATCTTTGACAAATACCTTAGATAATAGATAAAATAACACTTAGGCGGAGGAACAAGCAAATAGAAAAAGCAGAAGAAGGAAGGTGAAGTTTTTAAGAAGTAGGAAACGTGGAAATAAATGATATACTAAGAAATAAGTATATACAAGGCGTATAAAGAATTGTTAAACTTAACTATCTTAGAGTAAGTACCAAACAGGGGAAATTCACAAGTTAGATAGTTGGAAAGCAAAATATACGAGGAACTAAGAAATGAAAATAGTGTTTCATAGAAGGTATATATAAAGCATAATAGATATATCGCCAAATAGAGAGGAAGTCATATAAAACTATCATCTAAGGTACATACGGTAACAGAAACTAGATGAAAAGAGTTTAAATATAAGAAGATACAAGAAGTTGTCAAGAAACAATACACTAAGGGAGTACTTCGAACTGGACCAAGGGAAAAAGTAAAACAAAAAAGCAAAAAAAAGATAACTAAGAAGGAACACGTAACTAAGTAATTAAGAAGTAACCAAAAACTAAGAGTACACACAGACACGAAGAAACTGAGAAGGTGGCGTAGAGGACGTTAGTACAGGAGATGATGAAGAACAGAAATCATAGTACCTAATTGGGACAATCGTAGAGGGAAAAAGAAACATGGGCATTTGAATTTTTTTTGGAGATTCAAGTAACTAAAGAAGGAAGTTATATCACAGAAAAACACACAGGCATTTAATTAAAAGAGAAATTGGAGAATAAAAGA
>JAEQML010074276.1:0-14469 GCA_016904865.1 Pissodes strobi | reverse complement strand
ACATGTTACATGTACGCATAATATACTCATACCTATAAATATAAGTATTAAAATATCAAATAAAATAATTGCCATATATGATGAATGATTCTATGACACGATTAGTAAACGCTATAATTATATACGAGGAGTGTCATAGAAGTCACTGGTAGGCGTAAATAACAAGAAAGAATTATTAACTAGGTTCTTATTAAATAAAAAACTTGCCAACAATCCAGCAAATGACTGTTTTCTGCTTTTTTTAATTAAGTGTAAGCTTTTCCGGTCATTGGTTTTTAAAATCGGTCACCACTATTAATATTCGTCCCAATATTTATGAGTGTTACAAGGTATTTTCGAATGCATGTAGAACATATGCAAACTAACCCAAACATGGCAAACCAACCTGTAGGCATCAATTCAATAAAAATACCCTCCAGCCTGTTTCAGCTTCAAAATCCGAAACTCTACACGGGTTACAGTTTTAGGTGGTCCTCGGAGACTTTTGTTGCCGATTGTGGAGAAGGTATCACAAATATTAAACGTTTAGGAAATTAACTTCTGTTGATGAGGAGTACTTCAAAGACTATACAAATCGAAAAAAATAAATGTTCAACAAATTTCTTCATATGAACGCTCCATCATCTTCATAATGCAATGCAATTTAGAGTCATTAACGTCTTGCCCAGATGTGCCATTAGTAATCAACAGCCATGATTTGACGCATGTTTCTGAAGAAAGTTCTCCCCAATATTTGTTCCCCATACTAGAGCAATATTCTTTCAAGAAGCAGCTAACTTCAACCCACATTCTGGCTTCCGCTTCCGCTTTTAACTTACATAACGCGACTAACAGTAGGTTTACAATTAATATCACTAATACAAGTAAAAAGGTAATACTTCGCTGCCAATTTATTTGTATTCACTGTTGTTATGTTACTTTTGTTTCCGTTTGTATTAATACAGATTTAAGAACACTAAACTTTCGATTTATTTTCATGACTTTGTAGAAAAAAAATTGTTCCTAATTCATCCGAAAAGTGTTTCCCGCACTTGACTGCTTGTCAAAACTACGCTTCCGTAATTCGAGTAGCGGCAGTCTCGTGTGGTAAAATGTCACTTTCCTCATTTGTTAGGAAAATATCTATTTTGTGAAATAGCGTTGCGAAATAGACAAATGTTGATATTTAAACTTCTTATTTACCATATCTTTCTGTCCTATGGTTATTTTTGCTATTTCGTTTTCCTGTTCAATTGAATTTTCGAGACAACTCTTGGCAACTGAGCTTTTGACTATAGCAGAGTACAGCATTTATCATTTGGATATGTCAAGAAAAATCGCTAATGTGTCGTATTGAGTGGACGAAATTTTGCGTACTTAGGAAATATATCTAATAAATTATTGATACTATCTATTGTTACCTAACCAACATTCTTGGAATATGAGTTTTTGGGTTCGAAATTTTGAACCTACTAAATGACTGACGATCTACGTGATCCAAATACTCCAGTGATTAAAACAACTGTGGCTAACAGGAATTCTTTATCATCGGCTTGTTTTATTCATTATTTCCAGCTTTGTAAATATTTTTGATTTCTTTGGTTGATATCCGGAAACTTTCCTTTTTAAAAATGCAATTAGATTTGTAAAAAAAGCTTATATCAAAGAAAAATTTATTAAATTTTCTTTGCTTATATCTACGTTTTTCTTCAAGTAAATCATGAGGCGGAGCATCGAATATTTGCTCCACAAATTGACGGACTTTTGACACTGGATAGCTCCAGGAAATAGGCTACTATTACCTCTTCTGTACAATTCTCAGTATGTTTTCGCTTGGTCCAGGTTTAAGTTTTTTTAGGTATTTTCGTATATATTTTTCGATTTTTCGGACAAGTGGATAAAGGAGCTTCAGTAGCTTGTTCAATATCCAAAGATTCCTCATTATTACTCATTTCTGGTGATTTTTTCAAAACTTTGTAGAAAATATGGCAACGCGCAACTTTTAAACTTGACAGAACCTTGACATTAGACAATGCCTTAGAAACAGATTGCCTGCCCACTTTTCAAAATGTTTAAAAATATAAATAAAAGCATACACATATCAAATTCTCTGCTTTCACAAAAAACCTTGTATGAAACTCGTTGCGAAATCGATGTCGCACTCGACGCATTGTCCAACTCGGCTTTCGCCTTGTTGGAAAATTTTGCGTCCCATGCTTAAAGCACACTTTGTCCTCAACTTGTTACATAAATAGCTACTTCATTATAGTCAAAAGCGATCTTATCGTGCGGGTCCAAATGTCACAATTTTCAGTAAAAACTTCATTTGTGGCCGATTTTGCGTATAAAATCTGTCAAAGAAATGACATTTAATGAAAAATGTAACCTTTGGACCCGCATGGTAAGACCGCTTTTGACTATACCAGTGGCGAAAAAGTTTACTTTTCGTAAATAGTTATGAAAAGTAAGACATTTGATAACGTCAACGGGTTTCAAAAAGTGTCACTTTAGATGTCAAAATTAGAAAAATATATTTAAGCAATCGGCGAAAACACTTATTTGCTTAACTAGGTAGCAAAGTAGTCTCGAAAGTAGTAGACTGACTGCCTAGGCTGACAGTTCAGTCTAAGCAGCTAAACTACTTTAGTATTTTTAGGCGTGATAAATTCAATAAAAATTCGATAGAAGTCGCAATTATTGTTAATCGGTAGATCGGTTACTAATAATCGCCATAGATTAAAGTCTGACAAGTTATATACAAGTTATGTACAAAATTCCACCATTTTAAAATGTTGCCCAAGTTTTTGTATTCCCCCGATTTTCATGATTTGCTTACCAGTTTTTAGATCCGTTTATTGTGACTCTTTTTCTGTAGTTGTATAATATGGGATAAACGAAAAATATAATTAATTTTTCGTTTATCCCATATTATACAGGGGTAAATGGAAATGTTGTATTTTTGTCATAATTTCAAAACATCCTATGAAAAAGTGAGGCGGATAATTTTGTTCACAAACTGCCGTAATGTTGGATATATTCCAAACGTTTTGATTTTTGTCTCATACCATTATCTTATTCCACTTAGGAGCTGCAAATTTTTGAACGAAACGCTGATAATTTTATTTTATTTTTTTTTTGAAAATGGATGTCCAGGTATCGGTTAAAAATAATCGACGTTGGCTACTAAGTATGCAATTATTGTGACATAATGTTTGGTGATGAACGTTAGTTGGGAATTATTGCCTAAGGGATGGCCGTAGTAAAACTTCCGAGGCTCGTACTCTGGGAATTTCGCGGTCCACAATTATTCGAGATGCTTATAATAGGCATTTTTAGACGTGAAAACTTTACTAGGAGGCAAGCTCTGACAAAAGGAGATTAACGTCATTGTTAGTTATTTAAGAAATCGAATATCTACTGCTGTGTCTAATGCTTGCAAATGATACGCCGAGTAAATGTAAATGAAATAAATGTAAGTAGAAGATTAACAGAAGCAGGACTTCATTCACGGAGGGCAGCAATGTGTCCAAAATTACTTCCTCGTTATAGACAACAGCGACTGAGATATGCAATAGTGCCTCAGCTGGAGAACCGTGGGAAAAGATACTATTCACAGATAAAACCAGATATGCCGACTGCACCATATCAGAGCGACTATCATATCATAGAGGTTTAGTCATGGTTTGGGCGGGTGTTTCTGACGAAGTACGTGCTGATCTTGCATTTGTTGAAAGTGGAGGGGAGCAAGGAAGGAGCCTCCATTAGTGTATTTTCTAAAATGCAAAATTAGAGAATGCCGGCGCCCCTCCTTTCGGACAACGGCCAATCCTTCCACCACCGGAAATCACCAATGCAGAAAACTAAAAACAAAAGGCACTTTTCAGAGCCCACTCTGACATTTGCTAGCCTTAACGTTGAGGGAATCACCAAAAACAAACAGAATATTATATCGGAATTATGTCAGACTCACAATAATTGGGATGTGCTGTGTATACAGGAAACACACCGAGTCTAGACATCTCGGAGGCCCGAAATAACCGGAATGCGCTTGGCCATTGAGGCACCACATAGCAAACACGGTAGTGCAATCTTTATAAAAACCTGACATGTCACTGACCTCTACAAGTAAAACAGTCTCAGACGGCACCGAGATTCTGACCATAGAATGCGGAACATTTACGGTAACGCCAGTCTTGTCCCCCGGGCACAAACCTGAACCTCACCATGCCAGAGAGCTTCGGAAGACAAAAGACACAATTTGTAATCGGTGATTTCAACTGCCATAGTATCAACTGGGGATACAACGAAACCGATAACAACGGTCAACTACTAGAGGAATGGATGGTGGCAAACAACTTCTCTCTCCTCCACGATTCGAAGCTACCCTGCTCCTTTATGAGCAAAATTTGGAAACGCGGTTATAACCCCGACAATTGTTTTGTTGGCGACAATATACAGGATTGCTGTGTTGAAAACGTCTACGAAGCTCTCTCCAAAACCCAACGCAGGCCCATCGGTATCCAAATTTTTCCTGCAGTAAGGACATCCAAAATACCCTTTCGAAGAAGGTTTAACTTCAAAAAAGCTAGATGGACAGATTTCACCAAAGAACTAGATGAGACTGTCAACAACGTCATACCTACACCTGACAACTACAATAATTTTGTAGCTGCTCTTCAGAGGGTTTCAAAAAATCACATCTCAAGAGGCTGCATGCAGAATTTTGTTCCAGAACTTTCCAAAGGTGATAAAGAAATCTTACCCGAATATGAAGAGCTGTTGTCAAAAGGTCCTTTCAGCGAGCAGACTATAGCGTGCGGCACAAATCTCATGACCGCACTAAGTGAATCAAGGCAAAAGAAATGGCTTGAAACCCTAGAAAGAATGGATATGTCAAGAACCAGCAAAATGGCATGGAATCTGATTAAAAAGCTTGATTGTGATCCAACGCAGAGTATAGAATCAGGTAAAGTAACAGCCAACCAAGAAAAGCCAAAAAGTTAAAATGCAGCCTAACAGCGATATAGAAACCAGCCACTTTTCCACCCCCTTCACAGTCAAGAAACTCAATGGGTATAAACTCATTGAAAAACGGTAAGGTGGCTGGGGTCGATGATATGTGCGTGGAGCAGATTAAACACTTCGGTTGTGGTGCTAAAGAATGGGTGCTGGAACTCTTTAAAAAAACTTGAAAATACCTAAACCATGGGAAAAGGCCAAAGTAGTGGCGCTTCTGAAACCAGGAAAAGACCCTAATTCGCCAAAAAACTATCGGCCCATCTCTCTGCTCTGTCACCTCTTCAAGCTCTACGAGACGTTGATCTTGAACCGCATCGGCTACGTCTTGGACTCAGGGATTATCCCCCAACAAGCTGGCTTCACACAAGGCAAATCTTGTACTAATCAAGTCCTTGCTCTCACAGAGCACATTGAAGAGGGCTTTGAAGAAAAGCTTATTACTGGGCTTGTCTTGGTAGACCTAAGTGCTGCGTACGACACAATAAACCACCGTAAGTTACTGGCCAAGATCTACGAAACTACTAAAGACTATCAATTAGTAAAGATGGAGATCTTACAGCAAACCGTATGATATGACCCTGGAAGGAAAAAAAAGCCGATGGAGGAATCAATGGTGTTGCCCAGGGAAGCGTCTTTGCGCCGATCTTATTTAACATATACACAAACAACCAACCCACACCTGAAGACACGACACTTTTTCTATTCGCTGATGACGCTGGTGTAGCAACGCGGGGAAGGACCTTTGAGTAGGTGGGGCAAAGCTAGAGGGCACTTTAGCCACTATGTCAGCCTACTACGAGGAGAACTCCCTTAAACCCAACCCACTTAAATCTCAGATTTGTGCATTCCATCGTCGCTCACGTCAGGCTAAAAGAAAGCTTAACGTTGTTTGGAATGGTGTCACCCTTGAACATACCGAGAAGCCAATATATCTCGGAGTAAACCTCGATAGATCACTTACATATAGGCATCACTGTGAAAGGACTCGCCCCATGTCTGAAGGGTCTATAAACGCTCAATAAAAAATCTAATTTACCAGCACCACCCATATTAAAATTGCAAAGCGATATGGCCTCCAGTCTTGTTACATTTATGTAAACTTTAGGTACTTTATCCCATTTCTTGCATATATCCATTTTTCCTGCCGCCATTGAAAGAGATGATAAGAACTTAAGAAATTCCAGCACCTTGATATATGATGAAATCGTAAATGGGACCAGACTGTCTGGCCAATATTCATAGTCTGATCCCCTATATTTTCCGTTTATTCGGGAGGTACTGCTTTACACTGATCTGCCCCTTGAACGGAACAATTTGCTCGTAAACGCATACATTTGTTCCAACTTGAAGTTACTTGCAATGATTTCTAATGGAATTATATATGTCTCGGGCTTTCCACATGCGATCCGTTTCATTATCTCTCACTGTTACATCTACTAAGTGAGCTACCCATACACCAGCGTTCATTACTGGCATTCATTCTTTTAGCGTTCTATCCTTTCAAAATATTAAAGGAATAATACATCGCCCCCTAACACAAATAATTTTCGTGCAATCTTTCCTCTCAATTTTTCCCCTCGTTCAGTCGTCTCATATTTTGCGGGGAAAATAATCTGCTTAGAGGCCACTATAGTAAAAATCATATTCTCCAGTTATTTCTATCCAAAGCGCCTGTGAAAGGAAAGAGTGTTGGATAGTGGACAAATTAATCATCTGGGAAGACACTGTTCCTCACAATTATTACTCATTAATTGGCGTCTTTCCTGCGACATTCGACATTCCCATGGGAAAGAACGCTGGTGTATGGGTATCAATCTTGTCGGGCTTGAACGTCGGTATAGCGTGACAAGAAAGTTGGTGTGCTGATCTATCATCTTATTACTCATTAACTGGCGTTCTTTCCCGCGAGATTCTACATTCCCGCAGGAAAGAATGCTGGTCTATGGGTAGCTATTGTTCTCTACTTCATAAGTAAATTTAATGGGGGGGAGCCGGTTTTTTAGTTTAGTTACAAAATCTTCGATATTAGCGGTTTTTGTTTCGAAAATCGCGAAAATGTCATCCACATATCTGTACCATACCCTTGGAAAATATTCGAACTCCTGACTGATTTCATTTTCAAATTTACTCATAAAAAGGTTAGCTGAGAACGGCGATAAACAGTTGCCCATTGCCGTGCCTTCAAGTTGTTGGTAATACTTATTTTTATATTGAAAATAATTTTGATCCATGCAAAGTTTGGTTAAAGTTAAATATTATCAAAACTATTCATCTCAAGTAATGCACCAAGGTATTGAATATTGAAAGGTCTGTGGGATTGGTACACTAGGGAACAATGAGCTACCATCAAACGAGATTAAAATTTCACCTTCATTAAGGTTGGTACCTTTAATTTTGTTTATGAAATCTAAAAAATTTAGTACTCCTGAATTCTGTTGTTTTATAGGTAAATTTTCAAACTGGTTTGCTAGCCACTTGGATATATTATAAGTTGGCGATCCTATTGCCGAGATTATGTGACGCATTGCCTTCCCAGGTTTATGAATCTTGGGAAGACAATATAGTTTCGGCATTGCTCACATATAATTTGTATTTAATTTAATCAGACAAAAGGTTGCTACATTTCTTCAACGTATTTTTAACTTGTGTTACCATCTTAGATAATAATTTAATCGAATCCGGGCCCTATAACAAAATCTCAAGGAATCCATTTCATCTATTTTTGGTATAAAGGCTGAAACGTTGATAAGCAGTAGGTTCCTGACACTGATCTTGTATAGATCAGTGGTTCCTGATTAAAATGACTAGGTACCTGATATATTTAAAATACAAAAACATTTTTATTTCTTAGGAGTATCTTGTAACATGACAGTTCTCTTATATAAGAGGTACCTTTTGAATTAAAAGTTCTAAATGCTCTTGTAAGGTAAATTACGTACATCTCTGTTAATACTGAAATTGATTCTTACGTTTAAAAACAATTTTTGCAGCAAATTGGACTTTGTTGGGTTTAGGGAACGACGAAATAAAATCTAGACTTTTATTTCGTCGTTCCCTAAACCCAACAAAATCCAATTTATTACTACTCACCTACTGATATAAAATGTGGGTGTAGATTATTTATGTTTCGTGTTTTGAATTTAAAATTTACTGTAAAAATTAGAAGAAATATCAATGCATTACTAAACCCTTTAAAACAATCTATTGTGTATGTTATTAATTTAACTGCAACTGTAAACCTGTATAAAAAAACTTAACAGTGATCTGATAAAGTAATGCAAAATGTATTTGCTTGATATAGTAGATAAATGATTGCCTTTGAAGTGACAGCCATCCGAATGTTATTTAGATTGAGTGATTGATATTTTCCCGCTTACCTTGTAAGGAGAATTGATGTCATTAGAAAAGTGAAGTTATTTATTACCTAGTTAAGTTAAAGTTGAGGTGCTTTTGCTTCTGCGACAAAGAACGTACGTTTAGTTTATACCACATATTTATACCGTCCGTCTTGTTTTGGTACTATTGGTGTAAACATCGACGAAATAAAATAGGTCAGTACATAATATTGTTACGTTTTTCCCGTGGGTTCTGACGAAATTACAGCTTTTACTATTTTTTAAAAATGCTCTCTTTATTCTCTATCACTCTATACAATTAACGCACCAGACTACTCTTTTAATTTTACAACTATTAGATCTTTACAATTCAGAACTCAATGATTAACTAACTCAACGCGCGTTCTACTCTACCCGCTATTTATATACACTCTAAAATATATCGCGAATAGGCCTGACGAAGCGAGGCCTCTCTATATTATTCTCGACCAGGGCTGCACGCCTCGAGAGAATTCCACAATTCCTGAATCTTCGCGGCCGGCGATGACTCATACGTAGACGAAACAAGGCTAGTTCTATAGGGTATCACAAAAACATTCGGATGGTTGCTAGCCGTGACATTGCCTCCCTCTTAAACATGATCGTCCCGAGCAGCTATTTCAGCATTCCGTGATATGCTTTGAGCCTGTCGAGGTGGACAGTGGACAACTTTCAGTTTGCTTCTGGGTCTACGTTGAACTCTATACACTACGTCATTAATTCTTTTGATGGCTGTATAGGGCCCTTCCCATACTGGCGTTAGCTTGGGAGATCTTCATTTCTTCCTTTGCGGATTATATAACCAGACTTTATCGTTCATCTGAAATCCTATAGAATTAGCTTTGACATCATATCGTGCCTTCATTCGGTCACTAGCTTTCTCCGTGTTTTCTCTGACTAATTCATGGATGCATAGTAACTTTTCCTTAAGGGAGTCCGCGTAGTCGTGAATTTCCATATCCTGGTTGTCTGGCCTTCCGAATAATAGGTCGCAGGGTAAACGGAGTTCTCTTCCAAATAAAACTATGGCTGGTGTTAGCCATGTCGTGTCATGGATTGCTGATCTATATGCCATCAAAAATAGTGGTATGTGTTGGTCCCAATCTTTCTGATGTTCATCTACGACCTTTAACAAATGTTCTCCAATGGTCTTATTAAACCTCTTAACCTTAACCTGATTGTGGATGTAAGGCTGTAGTCCATGTTTTATGGAGGTTGAGTAAATCACAGACTTTCTGGAAAACCTTGGATTCGAAGTTGCGTCCTTGATCTGAGTGCAGCTCTAACGGAACACCAAATCTGCTGAATAGATTATTCACGAGGGCCTCTGCTATGGTAATAGCTTCTTGATTGGGGATCGCAAATACTTCAGGACATTTACTGAAGTAGTCAATTGCCACTAAAATGTACTTGTTACCATTATTTATTTCATGAAAAGGGCCAGCTACGTCAATGGCGATACGTTCAAACGGTAAGCCCATATTATACTGTTTCATTTTCTCTCTAGATCTTGTTTTGGGTCCTTGACTTGCGGCACAGGTTCAGCACTGCCGACACCATGATTTCACATCCTGGCAGTAGCTGACCCAGTAAAATCTGTCGCGGATCTTTTCAATCGTTTTGTTCACTCCGAGGTGAGCACCAGACTTTCCATTGTGAACTTCTTCCAGAAGTTCCGATATCTTCCTCCTTGGTACCACTAACTGTGTTTTCACTACTTTTCCATCAGCACTTTCCCGGGATCGTTTAAGAAGTTCATTTTCCACTACACTGAGCGCACAGAGTTTTAAAATTAAATCCTTTAGTTGAAATCTCTCTCCAGCTTGGTCTTGGTTGATGTTCTTTTTTAGCTTTTAGCAATAGTGCTATTTCACTATCCTCAAGCTGATCCATTTTAAGTTGATCCGCTGCTGATCAACCTCAAACTTCATCTGCCTAATGGGAGTAATTCCTTCTCGTCTATCTATTCTTTGGCAATGCTTACAATTGTCCTCGCATGGTCTTCTGGATAAAGCATCTGCATTTTTATACAATCTCCCTGCCCTGTGCTTAACCTTAAAGTTATATTGTTGTAACTTTTCAAGCTACCTGACTACTTGCTGTTTCATATCCAAAAGCCATCTAAGTGCTGCATGATCAGTCCTTATTAGAAATTCTTGTCCATACAGATATTGATGGAAATGCTCAACAGACCGTACTATTGCCAAAAGCTCTTTTCGGGTTACACGGTAGTTACGTTCAGGTTTCGAAAGTGTTCAACTATAGTATTCACTAAAACGTTCTTCTCCTGCTTGTACTTGCGATAAAACCGCTCCGATGCCGGTGTTGCTTGCGTCTGTGTCCAATACAAATTTACCCTTTTGTTCCGGATATCCCAATATTGAACTAGAACATAGAGCCGCTTTTAATTTCCTGAACGCAAAATCACAGTTATGATCCGAGTTATAATTTGCTCGTTCTTTAGTGAGCTTATGTAGAGGTGCAGCTATATTTACAAATCCTTCGACAAATCTTCTATAATAAGTACATAATCCAAGGAAGCTTCGCAGATTGTGTTAATCGTGAGGACGAGGCCAGTCTTTGATTGCTGTAATCTTTCGTTGGTCGGTTTGGATTTCCTCTGATGGCACGACATGCCCGAGAAATTCAACTTTTTATTGGAAAAAAAAACATTTCTTTGGATTCAGTAAGAGCTGAGCATTCTTGATTCTAGTACAAACTACATGTAGGTTTTGTAGGTGCTCTTCGAATGTTTTTCCCATTACCATTATATCATCAAGATAGACCAGACATGTCTTCCAAGTGAGGCCTCGTAGAACAACTTCCATAAGACGCTCAAAAGTAGCGGGGCATTGCATAGTCCGAAGGCCATAACTTTAAACTGATATAAACCACTACCGGTAGAAAAGGCAGTCTTTTCCTTATCTCGTTCCTCAATGCCTACTTGCCAGTAGCCGCTCTTTAATTCGAGTGTTGAGAACCGATGAGATTCTACTAGTGTCGCCAACGTGTCGTTAATTCTGGGAAGTGGATAGCTATCCTTTTTGGTGACGTCATTCAGTCTTCTATAGTCCACGCAGAATCTGGTAGTCCCATCCTTCTTGGTGACTAAGACAACAGGAGATGACCATGGGCTTGATGACACTTCAATAATTCCATCGTCAAGCATTTCATCCACTACTGTGGTAACCTCTTGTTGCTTCGTCACTGGCAACCTCCGAGAATACTGCCGTATGGGGTGAGCACTCCCAGTGTCGATTTTATGTTTTATGGTGTTCGTTCTTCCAGTATTGCTATTTTCCCTTTCAGAGGCTGTGTTCTGCTGTTTGATAAATAGCGTAGCTTTCTTCAGTTCTTCGGAAGACAGATGATGCCACAACTTCTGGAAATGTTCTAGGACTTCCTTAGGTGATGTTGACGGTGTTACTTTTGACCGCGTTTCGCCACTGGCTACCCACTGCACCGGCTCGCAAGTGGCTATTATATCTCCTTTATTGATTTTGATGGAATTGCATGCAATATTTGCTATCCTTATCGGTATTTCGCCGTCGGTTTTGACTAGTGCTTTGCCTACGAGGTGTTTGCAAGGCAAACCATGGAGTTCGATAAGTCCGATGCAGCCTCCAAAATCCTTCTCCAATTTCCTAAAAATTATCTGCTCGGTATTTCCGCTTATTCTGACAGTACATGCCGCATGTACATAGTCTGTTTTGGTAAGTATGAACTCTTCGGTACCAAACTTCAGAAGGTTAAGTTTATTGTCAAAAGAGAATCCATGTTGACCGATGAGGTCCACCCGCAAAATAAATTCGTCTTCTATGTCGGCTACTAACACTGTGTAGTGCAATTTAATTCTTCCAAGTTGAAATTTAATATCCATTTCCCTAAGTACTTCAGCTGTCTCACCGGTAACCGTACGTAAAACTACATTCTTTGATATGGATAGAACTTCTACTCTATTTACTTTGTTGGACCTTATCAAAGATACCGCCGCATCAGTGTCAACAGTAATTATTGTCATGGCTCTTCCGTTGATCTTTCCTTTCATAGTTAGATTGTCGGCGGCTTTTCCTAAGCTTTTTATGGAGACGATCCTGGGGTTTTATCTTCTTTAGCCAACACCCGCCCCGCAATGTTGACTAACTGAAGTTTTCCTGATTTGACTTTGAGGCCCTAGCGTCTCTGGATGGAGATCTAAACCGTAGTTGTACTTGGCAGTCTCTTTTGAAATGCCCAGTCCTGTCACATCTATAGCACTGATTTGAAGTATTTCGGTTACGTGGCCTATCTTCTATTGGCTCCCGAAATCTCCCCGTGGCCTGAAGAACTTTCGTTAATTTCTTCAAAATTTCGCTCATCTCAGTTAATTCAAAGCTGTTGCCGGCATTTCTTCCTGGATGGATACGGCCATCACCAGGCTTCTGATGCCGGAACTTTACTTGTGCCTGATACAGTAGTCTTCTGTGTTGGTCTCCAAATCGTCTCTTCAGGGCAGCTGCAAGCATATCATATTTCCCTTGTTGGCTGATGGAAATGGTCTGTAGTAGTTCCAGGGCGGATTCATGAATCGCTACCACTAGTAATGTAGCTATTTCTTCGTTATTCCAACCGTTGGCAACAGCAGCGGCTACAAGTTGTCTTCTGTACATTGTCCAGAATGTTTGACCGTCATACGTTGGAGGTTTGGTATCCTGTCCCGTGGCGAATACCCTCTCGGTGGGTCTTTGATTTTTTAGTCTGGTAATTTCTGCTTGTAGTTTCTTCATTTTTTTCTGTACGTCTCCTACTTCTTTTTGTACAGTTCCAACTTCTTTTTGTATATTGTTTACTTCCTTATCAAATTTCTCATTTTGCCCATCTAATATTTTCTGTAATATTCCTTGCTCGCCTACAATTACATCCAGCATCCATTTCTGAAGCTGGTCCTGTTCTGCTTGCCTTTTATCTTCTTAGTCTTGTAACATTTTCTGAAGCCGGTCCTGTTCTGCTTGCCTTTTATCTTCTTGGTCTTGCGAAATTTTCTGAAGCCGGTCCTGTTCAGCTTGTCTTCTACGTTCATCCTCCCCCTGTTCCGCTTGGTGTTTATATTCCTAATCTTGCAAAATTTTCTGAAGTGGATCCTGTTCTGCCTGCCTTTTGTCTTCTTGGTCTTGCAAAATTTTCTGAAACCGGTCGTCCTGTTCCGTTTGCCTTTTATGTAAAATATTCTGAAGCCGGTCCTGTTCTGCTTGTCGTTTACGTTCATCTTCCTCCCGATGCGCTTGCTTTTTATCTTCTTGGTCTTGTAAAATTTTCTGAAGCCTGTCCTGTTCTGCGTGCCTTTTACGTTCATCCTCTTGCCGATCCGCTCGCTCCTCTTCTCGATCCGCTCGCCTGTCAGCATTTAGATTTTCCATGAAATCGGCCAACATTTTATTTATTTGCTCCATTTCTGCCGTTTGTTGCCTTGTATTGACCCTAGGCCCTAGAATGTTGTAAAATGTTCACAAAATCCACCGATCAATACGTTCTCGTTGACGTACTTGTATCCTCTTTTCTCCTCGAAGAATACTTCACAAGTCCGGTATCTTCACACTCCAACTTTTGACACCTAATGTAATTTTTTCCCGTTGGTTCAGGCGAAATTACAGCTTTTACTATTTTAAACTAATACTCTCTCTATTCTTTATCACTCTATACAATTAACACACTAGACTACTCTTATAACTTTACAACTATGAAATCTTTACAATTCAGGACTCAATGATTAACTAACTCAACACGCGTTCTACCCACTATTTATATACACTCTTAATTAAATATATCGCCAATACTCCTGACGAAGCGAGGCCTCTCTATATTATCGCAGTCAACGATATTATTCTCGACCAGGGCTGCACGGGCGGCTAGGGTTCGATTCCCGTTGGTTTAAAAAGTTTTAGAGATGTGTTGTTTAAATATTTTTAGAACATCAGATAGCCTTCAAAAGCGGAAAAGGGTGTTTGAAAAATTTAACCTCGTTTATCTCAAACCTTCAAAAAACTTTTAGAAAGAAATGTACACGTTAGCAGTGTTTTGGAATATATCTACACCATATGATAATGTTAATATTTATATA
>MU195844.1:0-13589 GCA_016904865.1 Pissodes strobi | reverse complement strand
TTCACTGCCAGCCAGAACGAACGAAAATTAGTACCTGCAGCGACCTAGAAGACAGGAAAAAGGAGAGATGCTTCGGATGTATTACCGGTCGTTATCGATCTCAATTCTTGTCACTCGGATGATGATGATGAGTATTATTTTAGCGATGAGCAGGAAACAATATAGTTTAGCATGCTGATAGGCACAGAAGATACTATGATTGATCCCTTTCTTAAAATATAATACAAGAACCTTAAATTACAACATCCCTTTCCATCGATTGTGGGATGGTTTTTTAAAATGAGTGAATTATTGTGTTTTTTATGATAGAGTTGAATTATAGTGTTTTATTATCTTTTGTCTTGTCAGTCTTTTGTGAGGAGTTTTGTGGCTGGCTGATCGATACAAGCCAATAGTATTTTAATATTATATTATAGTATTCTGTTTTAATTGACTCTCTGTGCTATGTAAGATCTGTTTTTCATTGGTGTTAATTGTAAGTTTGTATAAAGAAAAATAAGATTTCACATTGTTAAAGTTAACACATATACGCCAGACCTTTACTGTTGTTGTATATGAATCATCTTATAGCACACTAACTTTAAGATTTATAAACTGTTTTGTTTTCCATTTCATAAACATTTAGGAGTTCTTTGGAAATAAATTGGCATTGCTTTCGTTTTCTCTCATACTTGAGTTTTATTTTATGGTGTCAATCTACTCTACTTTGTTTAAGTTACTTAGTTAGTTTTGGTTATAACTGAAGTAGGTACAACAGACTCAAATACAATATTATGCTATACCGTTACCAATTTAATATATTTTATATGAGATGTCCTATGTTAAAAATAACGTAAATATTATTAAAAGTTTGAACTAAGGCCGTAATGGCGATATTTACAGCTACATAATAAGCAAAAGCTGTACAAAAATTAAATAAACTATTACGAGTCTAAGTGATTGAATCATTGCACAACACAAATAAGTTATAAACAAAACTTATTTACCTACATATATAAAACTAAAGAAAAGCTACATGTTTGAGGTCTTTCAGTTTTATTTACTACAGAACACTGCTATAATGTGAAAAGATTAATTATATGATAAAACAACAAAACCCGTAGCTAACCGAAGAATAAAATTGCATTTACAGTCAAATTTAAATATATGCCAAAGTTTACTGCAATGGTAAATTTCTGTTTTTATTAATTCGTTTACTGCACTTTACAGATGCTTACAAGTTCACAATCACTGGCAGGCGGTACCAAATCTGGTACCTCGGTAGGTACCATAAGTTAGCATTATCAGATAGCTCTTGAAAAGCTAAGATAGGAATGTGAAATTCATTTTACTCCACCTCTAATGATCTCCTTGCTACCAAGGTGAAAAGTAGCCAAAATACCGATTTTCAACTGTTTATAGCTGTGAAACTACTAACTCTAGAGGTATAACATCATACATAAAATATGCTTAGAATTTTACAAGGAATCGAAAAATAAATTCATATATAGGGTGTTGCATTGAAAAAAAATTAAGTTTTTGTTTTTCCCTGTATACTGATCATTTTTCCAATATTTTTTATACGCAGAAAAAAAGTATTTTTAGTACCTACATAACCATACTTTTAATTTTTTTGAGACACTTAAAATAAAAATGTTAAAGGGGGGCGACATTATAGGGGATCACCCTGTACATATCACCCACGTACAAATAAAACTTTTTAAATCACATACAGGGTGTTAAAAACACATATTTCTCCAAAAAATCCCCTCTTTTCAAAATATTTCGGTACAGAAAACTGAAAACTCGTGCGATTTTTTAGACCAAAAATTCGAACTCCGCGCCCCTAACCCAAACCAAAGTATATGTAAACTAGTAGCTCTACTCTCCCAAATATTTTCTGCCAGCTGCCTGTTGGCAGCATGTGGAGCGTTTTAGTTTAATCAGTCGTTCGTATATAGGCAGAGTGTTCAGAACAGAGTCGGATTTGTGAAAATCCTTAATTTTATTTCTATTTTAATATTTTATTCGGACTTCGGTGGAAATATATACGAAGCAATGAAAAATACAAAGGCAAATAGGATTTAGTGAATAGATATGTTAATAAAATTAGGTGAAGGAGGCGACAAGACCGGAAAAATCGTCTAGGTGTCAATTTTTTTTTTATAAGTACATATTATATAACGATAATGGAGTGCTTTGTAAATATTAATAGTATATTATTTTATATGGAGGAAAAGTGATACTTTTCATGGCGCGCTCGTGTTTAACAGCCGAACGGAGTGAGGCTGGTAATAGAGAGCAAGCCATGAAAAGTAACTTTTCCTCCAAATAAAACGAAACTTCACGGCCGCCTACACAGTCGAGTAATGACGGATTTACTGACGTTTGAAGAAAATAATTATTTTCTTCAAACGGTCGTAAATCCGTCATTACTCGACTGTGTAGGCGGCCGTGAAGTTTCGTTTTTCCTCCGCCGGAGCTTTACTTTTCACTTTTCCGCCGGCGGAGGTAAAAGTGTTGTCATAGCAACAGAGATACAATACAAACAGACAACAAAATAAGCGTCAACAACTCAAGATTTATTAAACTACAATTTGTATTTATCACTCAATTTGTGACTGCATTTCTAAAAATCACTAATTTAGGAACAAATTGGTTATTATTTGATCGAACTTACTCAATAACTGCTTATCAATACGGAATTAAAACGCAATCGGAAACGCAATCTTAAAAAAATAATTATTGTTGACAGTGTCCACTGACAGCTTGATGTTACATTATATTCACCGACACCGGTCTAAGCAAGGCCACCTACGACCGTGGTCTAAGCCGCCTTGCGAACCCACTTATCTTTAATAATAATTATTATTACTATTAAAAAGAGACTTTTTGCATTAATTTGTCGACATTTGAAGAAAAAACAGCATATTTTATTTGGAGGAAAAGTTACTTTTCATGGCTTGCTCTCTATTACCAGCCTCACTCCGTTCGGCTGTTAAACACGAGCGCGCCATGAAAAGTATCACTTTTCCTCCATATAAAATAATATACTATTTTTTAAGATTGCGTTTCCGATTGCGTTTTAATTCCGTATTGATAAGCAGATTTTTAGAAATGCAGTCACAAATTGAGTGATAAATACAAATTGTAGTTTAATAAATCTTGAGTTGTTGACGCTTATTTTGTTGTCTGTTTGTATTGTATCTATGTTGCTATGACACCACTTTTACCTCCGCCGGCGGAAAAGTGAAAAGTAAAGCTCCGGCGGAGGAAAAACGAAACTTCACGGCCGCCTACACAGTCGAGTAATGACGGATTTACTGACGTTTGAAGAAAAATATATTTTAGCCCTGTAAAACTGACCCAAAGTTTAATCCACGACTAACCCAAACTAACCAAATCTACTAAAATTGATTATAACGTATCAGAACCGCTTCAAATGGCTAAAATAAGTTGACAATAAGTGGAGCTAACCGAAAGTTAAATCGACGACTAACCCAAACTAACCAAATCTATCAAAATGGATTATAACGTATCGGAACCGGTTCAAATAACTAAAATAAGTTGAGACTAAGTGAAACTAGCCCAAAGTTGCTTCGACGACAAACTCAAACTAACCAAATCTATTAAAATTGACTATAACTTATCGGAACCGGTTCAAATAACTAAAGTAAGTTGAGACTAAGTGAAACTAGCCGAAAGTTGTTTGGACGACTAACCCAAAGTTGATCCGACGACTAACCCAAACTAACTAAATTTATTAAAATTGTTTATAAGGTATCGGAACCGGATCAAATAACTAAAATAAGTTGAGATTAAATGAAACTAGACGAAAGTTGTTTGGAGGACTAACCCAAATTAACCAAATCCATTAAAACTGATTATAACGTATCAGAACCAATTCAAATAATTAAAATAAGTTGAGACAAAGTGAAACTAATCAAAAGTTGAATCGACGATTAACCCAAACTAACCAAATATATTGAAATTGATTATAACGTATCGGATCCGCTTTAAATGACTAAAATAAGTTGAGAATAAGTGAAAGTAAGCGAAAGTTGAATCGACGACTAAACCAAGCTAACCACATCTATTAGAATTGATAATGACGTCGGTATTGTAACCGTTTCAAATGGCTAAAATAAGTTGAGAATAAGTGAAACTAACCGAAAGTTAATTGAACACTAATCCAAACTAACCAAACCTATTAAAATTGATTATAACGTATCGGAACTGCTTCAAATGGCTAAAATAAGTTGAGAATAAGTGAAGCTAACCGAAAGTTGATTGGACTACTAACCCAAACTAACCAAATGTAATAAAATCATTATAACGTATCGGAACCGCTGTATATGACTAGCATAAGTTGAGAATAACTGACACCAACCGACAGTTGAATCGACGACTAACCCAAACTATCCAAATCTATTAAAATTTATTATAATGTATCGAAATCAATTCAGATGACTAAAATAAGTTGAAACTAAGTGAAACTAGCCAAACGTTGATTGGACGACTAACCCAAACTAACCAAATCTATTAAAATTGATTATAACGTATCGGCACTGGTTCAAATGAATAAAATAAGTTAAGACTAAGTGAAACTAATCGAGAGTTGAATCGACGACTAATCCAATGTAATCAAATCTATTAAAATTGATTACAACGTATCGGAGCAGGTTCAAATGACTAAAATAAGTTAAAACTAAGTGAAGCTAGTCGAAAGATGCTTGTAGTCGCCCCCAAACTAACCGAAACTAACCAAATTTATTATAACGTATCGGAACCGCTTTAAATGACTAAAATAAGTTGAGAATAAGTGAAACTAACCAAAAGATGAATCAACGACTAACCCAAACGAACCAAACCTATTAAAATAGATTATAACGTATCGGAACTGGTTCAAATGACTAAAATAAACTGAAACTCAGTGAAGGTATTCGAAAGTTGATTGTAGTCGTCCCCAAACTAGCCCAAACTAACCAAATTTATTGAAATTCATTATAACGTATCGGAACCGGTTCAAATGACTAAAATAAATTGAAATACTATGTGAAGCTAATCGAAAGTTGATTGGACGACTAGCCCAAACTAACTAAATCTATTAGGATTTATTATAACGTATCAGAATCGCTTTAAATAACTAAAATAGGTTGAGAATAAGTGAAACTAACAGAAAGATGAATCAACAACTAACCAAAGCTAACCAAACCTATTAAAATTGATTATAACGAATCCGAACACGTTCAAATGACTAAAATAAGTTGAAACTACTTGAAGTTTAACGCAAGTTGATTGGATGACTAATCCAAAGTAACCAAATCTATTAAAATTGTTTATAACGTATCGGAACCGGTTCAAATATCTAAAATAAGTTAAGGCTAAGAGAAACTAAGCGAAAGTTGATTTGGTGATTAACCCAACTAATAACATCTATTAAAATTGATTATAACGTCTTAGAACCGATTCAAATGATTGAAATATGTTGAGACTAAGTGAAACTAACCGAAAGTTGAAACGACGATTAAACCGAACTAACCAACCTAATCCGGTTAGTCGTTCAATCAACTTTTGGTTAGTTTCACTTAGTTTCAACTTATTTTAGTCATTAGAACCGGTTCAGATACTTTATAATCTATTTTAGCAGATTTGGTTAGTTTGTGTTAGTTGTCGATTCAACTTTACTTTAGTTTCACTTATTCCCAACTTATTTTAGTCATTTAATGCGGTTCCGATACGTTATAAATAATTTTAATAGAATTTCTTAATTTAAGTTAGTTTTCCAATAAACTTTCGGTTAGTTTCACTTAGTCTTAAATTCTTTTAGTCATCCGATACGTTATAATCAATTTTGATAGATTTGGTTAGTTTGGGTTAGTAGTTCAATCAACTCTCGGTTAGCTACACTAATTATCAACTTATTTTAGTCATTTCAAGCTTTTCAGAATACATTAAAACAGATTTGGTTAGTTTGGGTTATTCGTCAACAACTTTCGGTTAGTTTGATTTAGTCTCAACTTATTTTAATTATTTGAATCTATTCCGATACCTTATAATCAATTTTTATAGATTTGGTTAGTTTGGGTTAGTCCTCCAATCAACTTTCGGTTAGTTTCAGTTAGTATCAACTTATTTTAGTAATTTGAACCCGTTACGATACGTTATAATCAATTTTAATAGATTTTGTTAGTTTTGGTTAATCGTCGAATCAAGTTTTGGTTAGTTTCACTTAGTCTCAGCTTATTGTAGTCATTTGAACCGGTGCCAGTGCCGATACGGTACAATCAATTTTGATAGGTTTGGTTAGTCGTCCAATCAACGATACAAAAATGCCGTAACGCGAGACGAAAACATAAACCATGTCATAACGTGGCCTTGAAAAATCACTTTCATGAAACCAAAGAAGTGTAGTAATAATGAGATTCCGAAGTATTATATTATTATATATTTTTAAATAAATTTTAGGTAATTCCGCTATTATTGATTTCTTTGAAACGGTCAAAGCTACAAAGTTAATTAAATTCGGAAGTTGCCATTATTGATGCCTTTTCAAGATCGATTTGCAGTGTTGTTAAATTCTGAGATAGCAACAGTGGTATCACCTAAAAATGACAAACGTACAGCAATTTTCTTTTTCAATTTCCTTCTATGAAAATATTTTTACAACTTTGCTCAGTGTCACTTGATTTTTCACCCTGCCGTCATTCAGTAGGTCTTTCGGTACGAGTCCATACAATCTCCTGAATACGTCTCTGACTAGAAAAAGCCACGCGAATCAATCGGACACTTACGCAGCGCATCGGTCATCTCCAGTTGTCACTTGATATAAAAGAATGTGGCTGAATTACATCAAAGGAGTGAACTTACTAGTTTACATATACTTTGCCCAAACTAACCCCTCTCTAAAGTACCCACATCAAAATTTATTTTTTCGAAAAATATTTTTGAAAAATTATTTTTCTTTTTATTATAGAAATGGTCAGAGGGATCCATGTAATGTCACTCACATACAAATAAAAGAAATTAAATCACATACAGGGTGTTAAAAACAAATTTTCCCAAAAAATTCGAACTTCGTACCTCCAAATACCTCTCTCTAAAGTACCCACATCAAAAATATTTTCTTCGAAAAATGTTTTTTCGCTTTTATTCTAGACACGATTAGAGGGATCCACGTACATGTCACCCACGTACAAATAATTTTTTTAACACACATAACTATATTGTTGACAGGTTGTTAGGGTATTCCTTAAGGAAGAACATATACTTAAAAATTAGTTTATATATATATGAGGAAGAAGTACTACTTAAGAACAAATTCATTTTTTTACTACTAACATGATAAATCACCATTATTTACTTCATTCCTCAAATGAGAAGTAACATTTCTCACCCTAGGTAAATAATAATATTAAAAAAACGCTGTGTCTAGCCTCCCGGTACCGGTATCCGAATAAATCCCGGTAAAATATAATGGCGGTATGATGACGTAATGGTCTACCGGTATTTACAATAATCCCGGTAGATTTTGTTCTCGTATTACAATATGTCTTCGTAATCAATTTGTCGCAAGAGCTCTCGTGGTGTAGAGGTTTAGATAGTTGGGTCTCACCTGGACGGCACGGGTTCGAACCCCATTGCGTTTTTTTTATTTTTTTTTTAAGATTATGTTTCAAACATTTTTTTTTCTTAATTTTGGGTATGTCTTGGGTTAGATTGGGTTAGCACCTGGTTAGTTTCCTTTTCTTGAGCCCCCGTAGCGAGCGAAGCGAGTGGAGGGTCATGCGGATCTACCAATAGGAGAGGCCGATTTTGATATAGTCGGCTACGCCTGTAAAGCATCTTTAAATGCTAATTATTTTATAACATCTAACGGGATTAATAGACACACCGGCAGAATATTACGTCATCAATACATCCGGGATTTATTCGGATACCGGTACCGGGAGGCTAGACACAGCGTTAAAAAAACCTAGGTCAATAATGAAACGGAAAATATCAAAATGTCAAACTTGTTAGTTTGACAACTAGTTGTCATTTCGGATTATTTGAAAAATGAGTAGGAAATGATTAATTTCAAAATCTAATCAATTCAAATAATGATAAGGATTGTATCACTGCTATTAGTAAAAAATTTATATACAGTATGACTCACTTTTCACGACTCCCCATAATATTCTTATTAATAATGCGATTTTGTCAAAATTTAGATGGAGAGAAGGTACTTTGTATGTATGGAGCTGTCAGGAGATTATTAGCGTTTTTTGGCGAGTAACCACGGTTAAGTACAAGTAATCCTGAAGTAAGTGCCAAGCGGGCACCCCACCACAAATTGTACTGTCTGCTTCTGTCTTCGCCAAAATACCGTAGTTATACTCGACGCGCCGAACAGATTCACCAATCGCGGAAACAATTCGTCTTATTTTATGATTGAATCGACCCAATGTTTTGTTTTTCATTTCGATTTTTCTTATCCATAATACAAAAAATAAAAATAGAGTGTGTTAATGAAAGTTCCTATGTTTGGAATCAACGGAATCATAAAATAAGAAGAATTATTGTATGCGTGTTTTCCGTGTTTGGTGAATCTGTTCGGCGCGCCGAGTATAGATCTTGCATTGCTATAAAAGAATATAGATATTTTACATATTTATTTGAAAATGATCAGTTTGATCAGTGCAGAACGTTTACTCATATTTTTAATGACAGAATGGTGGCCTCTGGAGATAAGCAAACTAATGGTATTTTTTCGATGAACATGTTCAGGATACTTTATGCTGCCCAAATCCCATTTGGGGCACATTTGTGTAGGAATTCCGATGCGTATGACGCTTCTATAGAAGAATTTCATGAACGTATAATTTACAAACTTGTTCAGAATGGAAAAACAAACATTTCACATGTTTAATGTTTCAAAATTAATCCGCCATGACTCCATCAAACCTTGAGTATATACCACACCTCGTCACCTACGTAAGTTGTAGTAAGCCGTAGTTGAAAAATGATGATGTAATAGTGACGTCACGAAACTTCCCCTCACTTACCACAATTAAATTAACCCTCGTGACAACAAAGTAGTATCCTGTAGTATGCCGTGGTTAATTGTAGTTAGCTCGCGAAAAAACGCTTCTTGTTACGATATCTGTCAGTTAGACAACTGAACTTACAGGCTACTTGATATTTCGAACTATTTGAAAAATAAGTAAAAAAAAATGTCTAATATAAAAATCAAATCGAATCAAACATGGTAATATATCAGTGTTAGTAGTAAAAAAAAATTCTATATATACCTCGGTTGAGAAGGCCATTATTAACCTCACACATTATATCCTTCGGCGCTCCGCGCCTCATGATATAAAAGTGCTCGGTAAATAATGGCTTACTTCTCAACCTAGGTATGTAATATACTATTTTGCTTTACTTAATAATTGGTAAGTTGTTTTCGAATTTTTTGACATTTTACGGATATATTTGACGAATTTCTGGTACTGGAAGATTCAAAAATTAATATCTCTAGTTGCTGATAAAACATCAGGCAATAATTGCTAGACGTCACTGCTCTAGAAAAACTTAGATAATTTTTTTTTTAAATAAAGCATAAGTAGTATTCGTATTTTACGTACGTTTGCTGTAAATTCTCACATTTTCCATACTTTGACAGTTTTATGTTTTATAAGTTTGAACAACACTTCCTACAGAAAGGCCTACTGGCTAATATCAAAATCGCAGTGACGTCACACATCTAGTAAAGTGCTTTTGCCACCAGAAAACCACCGAATGGGAGCCCAGATTGGCATTTTAAGATCCTTTACAGGCGTAGCCGACTATATCAAAATCGGCCTCTCCTATTGGTCGATCCGCATGGTCCTCCGCTCGCTACGGGGGCTCAAGAAAAGGAAACTAACCAGGTGCTAACCCAATCAAACCCAAGGCATACCCAAAATCAAGAAAAAAAAGCTGTTTAGAAACATAATCTTAAAAAAAAAAATTAAAAGAAGCAACGGGGTTCGAACCCGTGTTTTCTAGGTACCCAACGATCTAAACCTCTACACCACAAGAGCTCTTGCGAGGAATTGATTGCATCACGAAGACATATCGTAATACGAGATGAACCGACCGATAGGAGAGGCCGATTTTGATATAGTCGGCTACGCCTGTAAAGGATCTTTTAACGCCCCAGATTGACACAAATGTATGGAGCAAAACTTACACTCCGAAATCGGTGGTTAATATTTAAATTGTATCATGATATTTAAAAGCGTCTTCACCAAAGTGTCCAAAAATTATGGGGCCATCCCATGATTTTGGCCCAAAAAATTGACGTACATACGAAATTACAGGATACTCAAAAATTAAACAAAATTTATTGAATGATTATTCCCTTTAAGCAACGATGTAGGAAACAACACAATATTCAATAAAAATCAACTTGGTATAATCTTTTGCCGCATACAAAGGCCATTTTTGGGACAATGGTTATGTCGTTCTTCACGGTATATTTTTCTGATTTCGCATCCTTTCTAGATTTTGGGGGACCCATATCTAAGCCATATATTGCTCCGGGTAGCTGATTTATAACAGCAGAGGTCTAAAATATACAAATACAACTTTAATATAGTTGCACCTCAAAAGCGCTCTGATTACTTTCGAAACTACGAAGTATATTGATTAGGTTTCTGGTCTCGATTAGAAGAAAAACCTTTTAATTTTTCATATACCTTACAATGTATGCAATGACATAATGTTCATAAAATAAGCCTAATTCTTTGGAAGGAGAGAGCATATTTCTCTCGATATCACCTTCCCATAACAACCATTTTTAATACTTACTGCTGTAGTTTGTAAATCTACCACGCGTATAAGGTTTGGGTCAGATCCAGCGCAGACAATGAAGTCTTTGGTAGCATACTTCCCACAATACAGCTAGAAAAACATGTAATAAAGTTATACATAGATGTTCTCGTACCTTGAAATATCAAACCCTTTGTCTCTAACACATCTACATAATTAGTTATCACTACAAGAAGCAATCAACTGCTATTATTATTACTATTAAATTAAACATCACACTGAGACTAAGCAAGTAAAACGATAATAGCTTACTTTAGAGTTGTAAATATCTGGTTCCAAACAGTATATTCTTTTGCAACTGCCATAATCAAAAACCTGAAGTGGGTCTTCCTTTTGCCAAGAGCACGTTAGCACCTAGAACCATACGAAATAAAGGGTGAAACTGCGGCTAAAAGGCTTATTATGCTCGTAGCTTACTTCGGTGCCTTTTTGATTAATGTCGATCCCTTCTCCGCACATATGAACGCCAGATATATGCCTTGCGGCATGCGGCTGTCTCAAGTCCCAAAATTGCACCACATCGTCCCAACCACCGGTCAGCAGTTCGTAATTATTTTTGGGATGAAAACAGGCAGCGAACACTCTTGACATGTGACCATCGTGGGTCTCAGGATTATCGCTTAAAAAATTAGTTATTTTCATATATAGAATGATAAATTGTCTTTCACCAAGAGCATAGAATAACTGCTTTAGTTTGAATATTACAGGTGTGTCCCTAATCTTGGTAGGTAAAAGTGTTTCTTCGGATTTGAAGAAAATGTTTATCTGTGCACGAAATACAACACTATAATTTCCATCTGAAATCAATTAATTAATGAGCAAACTGATGACGAAATGTGAGCGTTGTATGTCGTCCATGAAATAAATATTCCATCGAATCGCTTTGGATAATGACCAGACAGCGCTAGACCGAAAAATCCTATCAGCAACAATTACCTGGCTGACAAGACTCGCTCCTGAGTTTTTGTCTCTTCATCGTAAAAATAAACTTTCATATCGTCGCCGAACGTCACGAATTTCGGAAATCTCGGATGATACACAATTCCGAAAGTTTGTCTCTTTTCTCTTATTGTGTATAAGCACTGATTGAAATTGTAACTCCAGCATTTCACACAACCATTTGCATCTGAAAGCGGATAGAATAAAACTGGAGTAGGTTTTAGAGCTTTGAGCTCATATATAAGTTTCAACTAAGTTATAATAATTATCCTTTAATGGCTTGAAGCAAACCTAATTTCTTGTAACATTTATTAGAATTAAAATACTTCTTATTTTATGGGTTTCTAAGGAGGAAGGTATGACTACCAAACAGATCGACTCAAAAGATGCAATCTTTAAAATATTTTCTAAAGCTTACAATAATACCTTAGTATCATCAGCAAACAAGTGTTCGCTTACGTACTGCTCCTTACCCACTATTAAAAAATACATTTTATATATTGTCATGCTTTACGAGTAAAATAAATGGTGTTAATTTCGTTTTTCATATTATCCATGGGCGTGATAGCAGTTCGTATACTGGAATAAAGTTAGGGATATGCCTTAATTAAAAATGTGGCTACTTACATGTGCCCGTATAACAATTGGTTATAGGGTAAATCTTCGACACAGGTCGATGTTTGATAGACGTAACTGGCGCCCTGTTCTCTTTCACGTCTGCATCTGACAGACTAAATACGGGCTCTCCAGTTGCACTTTGATACATTATTATAACCCCGTCCGAATATCCTACAGCAACATAGTCATATTCCTCGTTATATTTACAGCAGAGGGCTTCTCTTTGTCCTTCTCTATGGTAAAGTAATTTGAATCATTATTAAACCCATAAACAATAATTGAAATAGCTCGATTCGTCACTTTCTTCCAGGGAATGATTAAAAACACTCATATCTCAATCTAGCTATATTTATTAGGGATAAGACGGCTGTCACTTTCTTATTTTGAACATATCTCGAAGCAAAAAATTTTCCTATCGCCAAACTAAGCACCTTTCGATGTTTACTTACGAAAAAAATAAGGTATAAGTACATTTTTGAAATAATATTGATCTTGCCATCCGTCAAAATATTCTCTTTCTGTGGACCTCGTTTCACTACCTCCATAGTTTTTCTTTCAGCATCTTCGTCTTCGATACTCGTTTTAGGGGTAATTTCCTCACCCTTCTTTCTTGCTCCTATGTATTAAAAATAAGATTGTGTACTAATATAATACATGTTTATTGACTCGCCCCCAAAAAGTGATTCTATGGCTTACCAGTGATTGAAACCGAGGAAATAGGTAGTATAAGAAGACATTTACCTGCCGATGTATTTACAGCAGTGGCAGCATGTGGGTATAGCATGGACGGTGTAACAGCAGAAGGGCCAGTCTTTATTCTTCTAGTGGCCTGTGTTTCATCCGACATAAAAGTAGGCAGGAGAGTAGGATCTTCTTTACTCTTGTGTCCTTTATTCATGATTACTTGTTAGTAGGCACTAACTTGGCTAATAGGAAATGGTAACGGATCGTAGCTGCATTAGGAAGTCCTAGTCGGTTTTGCTTACCTTGTAGGATTCTATTATGATCCTGTTTTATAATTAAATATCTAAAGAAATGCTATAACTTTTTTAACCTGATGGTTGTTATGTCAGGCTACGTGTCTGTCATTTATTAACGCACATTTTTCGACCCTTGTAAACTTGAAATCAACAGATACAGATAGGTTTAGCTTTCAGACCGTCGCGACGTTTGGACAATAAAAAAACAGAACGCTCAGC
>JAEQML010074273.1:0-14470 GCA_016904865.1 Pissodes strobi | reverse complement strand
GCTATGACGAGTTCTACCGAGATTAGTATTAGTGTACACTTACCGAATTCGACCAGTTATCCACAGCTAAAACAATTACCTGGCAGCAAAATTAAGATAAGTAAATTGAACACTCCAGCTCTTGAACCAACAAAACTCCCCACAAATACGATACTATCTCTTTATTTGAAAAAGAAGAAAATAGGCAACAAGAATAGCCAAGAATAGTGATAATAAAATATGACAATTGTAGGCAGTTTAAACTAAAAGAAAAACAAACTATTTAATAACTATGAAATTATAACCTTAAATTATATAGTTTAACAGCGGTTGTCCAACACTCTATGTAAACTTAGATGATAGACTCGAAATTAAGATGACATAAGCACCACTTAAGTTTCTCAGTGCCCCAGCGAGAAATAAGGCAAAATTTAAAAAATAAAATAACTGGAGTTTGGTCTACCGCGCGGGATCATGATCGCATAAACCGCAGAGATAAGGTGGGCGCAAGTACTTAAAGGGTAAAGGTGCTAACTTAAAAGTGACAGATATTTCAAAAAAACGGTAATCTAAAACTAAGACTATCTAACACTGAAGTTCCACCGTCAGGTGAACACGGGACGGCTTGTTCCGGACCCTAAGTTCATACCAAAGTGAATCACACAAACCAGGTCGGGTTGGACGAACCTCCGACGTCCAGCAAGTCTAGTTGGTCAAATGGACAATCGGATTACGCCGGGTAAGTGGACTGCACTTGTGCAATTTACATCCTTGAGCCTGGGCCGAAGTGGCTCTATAACAGTTCAAAGTTCAAACCAAGTTTAACCATTTGTGGAGCCAAAGGCAATCAGTTCCAAGGAAATTATGATTTGTTAATTTGGGAGAAAATCAGGTTTTATATCTCGCAGAATTTGATAAAAAACTTGAGATATCTGGTTGTTGCTGAAAATTTAGTCAAAAAATTAAGTTGTCTATTTATAATCACTAGCAATTAAACGCAAATCACCTACTAATACAACTCCTCATCAAAATCTTCTTTAAAATTAATATTAAATTGCGTCGATTTTGAAAAGTTTAATCAGCACATTTCTGCCAACTAACTGCCTTTTCTAAATATTAATTTTAGGTCTGAAAAAGTTTTCCAGCCAAGATTTTGATTATGTCTAACATCATGAACTAAATAGGGTTTATCACGCTCGCAGGGCGTGCTATAGTTTTCCAAAGTGCAGGCCAATTTGCTGTCCCACAATTTTTAGATCGATGGTCTACAAGTGTGGAATTTCTTGAACCGCAGTTAAACACATAGCTGCCACATATTTGTTAAGATTTTGTCCTCCACATCTATCACTATAGCAAATAATGTGTTTATTATTTTCAGGTAATGATTTGAAATAGCTCTAAAAGCAACTACCAATTTCACAACTTCCACATTTACCTTCAATTTCACACCACATGTAGCAGTCCCCTTGTCTAGAAACGACATTGTAAATAGTAAAATTGATTGATTTCAAACGCTGTTTATAGAATAAGGCATTGTTCGACGGGTGATTTGAAACCATGAGAACTTGTTGGAGATGAAAATTGCAACACAAGATATTTTTGTTGGGGGTTTCAGCTAATTTCTTGTCGGACCTTTTTTTTCTTCCTGGTCCCTATCTTTGGCAGCAATGTGCAGATTTTGACATACCTGCAATATTTTCAGATAGCCTACGTAGAATTTTCTTTCCCCTTCACGGCATTTTAACATTAACACTGTTTAAAAAACACCGTCAAAACAATCTATCAGCACAGAAATGAACCTGTAGTTTCAAGCACATAACTAGATATCTCATAGAGACCAAGAGGGTACTGGGCGGCGGGTAACTCAATAATGCTTGTACTACAACTAGATATCTCACGATGTCTAGTTATGGAAAGTACATTTTGGGAGTTATCTATTTTTGGTCACTCATTAAATAGGTTTGGTTGCTCGCACAAGATATCTAGTTGTTGCATTAAAAAGAACATATAAAATAGGCCAGACTTAACTAAATAACTCAAAATGCATAAATTTCGGGTTATCTAGATGTTGCACTAAGGGGGCGATATGTGAATCGATTGCTATTATATACCTACCTTTCAAAATAATAATTTATTAGAGTTTCAAATGTCGAATTAAAGAGATGGGGTTTTCCCCTTTTTTTGTCAAATTCAAAAAACTAAACCAAAAGTTAAAAGAAAACAAGGAATAAATGAGAAAATATATTAGAGCAATCGAAGTATTACAACTATAGCTTAATATTAATTATGCAGAAAACTAAAAAGGCTCAGTTCGCCCAAGGGAAGCTGACATCATCCGTTAAAAATACCATTACAGCATTTAGAAAGAGGGGAAAAAGCAGTCCAAGAATTTGGACCGAATTCGGCACAGCAAAATAATCCTACATAATCGTTGAATACAGTAAATGACCGCACTAGTACGAAAAAAAGAAGATAAATCAATGTAATTAAATAGATTGTACAAAGTCTGGTACAGATAATATTCATACCATATTCATTAAAGAGTTAAAGTATGATCTATATAATGGACAAAAGGCACTAAAATAAACTCAAACAAAAATCATTCTAATATTATTATCAAATAGAAAGCATAACCCTTCCTGTATTTTAATAATTCAAGAGAAAAAAGTTCAAGTACGGTCCATATAATGAACAAAAAGCACTAAAATATACTTTAATGAGAAAATCGCACTAAACAAATTTGACAAATAAATGGTCCGAACGACCTTCCAATATTAATATCAAATAGATAGCGTGCCTCTACCTTTATTTTAATAATTCAAGAATAAACTTCAATAAGGTAATCAATGAACGAAAATATGACATAATCGGCATTCAAAAACGCAATCTGATGGATCCCCTTAGCAAGGAAAACCAATTCCCTATTGCATTGCAACTCGAACTTCGGAAATAAACTAAATTACAAACATGGATAGAATCGAAGGTTTGACAATTAAAGCGTGAATATAAAGTTAATAATTAAGTAGCCCTTTCCAGATGTAAGATTCGCAATTGTACAGTTTGCACGTATATAAAAAATCGAAATAATCAGAATTTCATATATAGCTACCTGTAAGATAAAGACTAAAGCTAAAATGTTACAATGTGAAAATAGGTACATATGTGTATATTTTTCTAAAAATAATGAACATGTTGTTATTACTAGAAAAATAAGCAAGCACTCATGCCCTTTAAGCGTCAACTTGGTAACTGTTTTTTCTTATGCGATTCTTTTATATACGAAAATAAGACCACATCGAACGGGAGCTCTTTGTCGGTATGCTGGATGGTTGAAGTCAGGAGTACTTGCTTACCCAAGGGCTCACAGAGTTTAATTATCTAATTTGAGTTATATTAAGAGATTCGAACTCTGAAATCCGCTCTTCAAAACGTTAAATTAATAATAAACTAACAACAATTTCACTAATCTAACAAGGTTTGTTAATTAAATTTTTTTCGACGTCAAATTGCGGTGTGCATTTCAGCAGAAACGCCAACAAATAAGTTTCAGTAGAGTTTAATAAAGAAAATGTCACGTTAAAATTTCCATAAATACGTTAAATATTATGCAAACATCAATACTCATTTTAAAAATATATTAAAAGGCACAAATCTTTAAATAAGATGGGAATAAAGAAGGATATTAAATATTTCAAAATTTAAACCCTATCCGACCTTCTTTGTGTCCAGTTTAGATCATGACCATATGTGGGTGAGCAGATAGCCTCTCGTTGACGAACACGAGTGAAGAGAAAACAGGAAATCAGGAGATAGTCCCCAAAAAATCGTTTAAACAGTAGTTCTAGATTCACCAACCCATAAAATATATTAGGGAGAATAGTACCAAATACATACTAGTCCGTACAAAACCTACCCTTGGCGGAAATCCAAAACTAAAAAACTGACATAAAAAGACAGACTAAGTCATCGTAGAGAGGTCAAAATAACTGACAATCTCCTCTATAAGGCATCACTTGTGCAAAAAAACTAGTGCTGGCGGATGGTTTAGCAGAACCAACCTCCCACTCAGCTTCTACATGCGTCTACCTACAGCAAATTTTCGACCTTCGGACCTGCGCATTTGGCAACAGCCCAGTGTTGTCGTTCCAATATTTCACTTCAGGCATGGCCCTCTGGTCGCTCCGTGGACCCAACCAAACAAAACTAACCCAAACTATCCCAAAGCAATGCCCAAAATCAAGAAAAAAATAAGAAAAAGCAACTTTGAAAATAAATATGGATCATTGCGCTACGAGACCCGCTGAAAGCAATTCCCTGGACCATAAAGACATCTATTTGTCAAAAATGTGTATATGATACGCGGCGCTAGCCCAGGACTCGTCAAGCGGTAGGCTTCGTGTAGATGATTAAAAATAAAATATCTGCTTCCCGTCGATATTGTTCGATCGTCGTCGTGCGTTTTAGTACACCAGCTACAGTATTGACAAATATACTTGGTAAAAATCCTAGTACTTCGAACGACCTTCCCAAACAAATGAGCTTCAGTTAACTCAACAGAATTTAGAATTTAGGGCTCAATACTGATCACGAAATTCCAATGCTTTCAACTACTTATAAAGTTAAAATTCGTGCTTTACATTTATTAATTATATAAATAGATATAGCGAAAATAATAGTGCTTAAAATAAATTAATCTATACTATTATATTAACCATCCTAGCTTTGGAACGTAAATATAACCAATTACTAGGAAATAATTCACCATTACATAGCCCTAATAATAAACCGTATAAAAATAAATATGAAAATAGGATTACACAAAGTTGTGAGCACAGATTGACGGTAATGTATCTAGATCGAATAACTGAAATTAATTTGCTTTCATCCCCTTGTCCAGAGGGAATACTTACAATGTGGATGCTAATTAATGCTACAATATTGGAAAAGGGTATATGAATCACTACAGTAATTTTCTAGAAAATGCAGCTTCAAAGCGTTAATTTCATTATACAAATCAATGTCAGCATCACTCATTGAATCGCCTTTATGTTTCAAATGAAAATTTTTACAATGTTTCATCAATTCCTCTTTGAGGTTAATATCCATGTACTACTGAAAAGGACAAACACGTTGTGTAAAATGTTTACTCTTCAAATTTATTTTTGAAGGAAGTTAATCTCTAATATGTTCTATATTGTTGTGAAGGATTCATGTTTTACCTTACAAATATTTGAGTTTTCTCTCCAATTAGAGCCGCTTGCTCTGGCTCCAGGGTGTAAACAGCACAAGTGCTAGTTAAGTGACCCTAACGAAGCTGAAAAAATCAACGGAAACAGGGAAAATACTCAACGTTTCGAGGAACAAATCTGCCCCCGTTGTTAAGAGTGAACAAATCTAAAAATTAGAATGATTAGTAAATACAATAAAACAGTAAAAAGCTCTTGCAGATTGTCAAGCTTTGAACTGACTTTGACAAGATGACAATTATAATGACATATCATTTAATTACTGTTTACTGGTCTTTAGTGTGATATTAAGGTGTTATTTGGTAAATTAATTTGTTTTTGAAGTTTTATATATCTATAATTTGGTGTTATTCGCTTAGGAAGAATTTAATGATTTTTGTTGAAGGGTTTAGTTAATTTTTAAGTGTCCCTTATCAACCTCTGTTTTCAGCAAAGGTAACCAGGTGCTATTAAAACTAACAGAAGTTGAAGCAGCACATTCATCATTACTTAATAAAAAAGCACTTTCTTTAATTTTACGTTTTTAGAAGAACGTTCCTTTGCTAAAATACTTGAAGCGTTCCATTGTATTTTGTGATTGTTATCAAATGCATGTTGACAAATATGTGACTTGTGGAATTGTATATTTTTAATATAATTTTGGTGTTCTTTTATAGTACGTTTTGATAATGGTCTACAGGTTTCACCTATATAAAATTTATTGCATTCACATGGTATTTGATAGATAACATTTTTAGTAGTTTCATTTTTATTGAGTGGTTTTGTTTTTTTAGTTTTGATCTAAATGTGTTTTCTGTTTTGAAAATAGGTTATTATAAACGTATAAAAGAACACCAAACTTATACTAAAAACACACAATTCCACAACTCACATATTTGTCAACATGCATTTGATAACAATCACAGAATACAATGGAACTGTTTAAGTATTTTAGCAAAGGAACCATCATCTAAAAACGTAAACTTAAAGAAAGTACTTTAATTTTATTAAATAAAGATGAATGTGTTGCTTCAACTTCTGTTAGTTTTAATATCATCTGATTACCTTTGCTAAAAACTGAAGTTGATAAGGGACACTTGAAAATTAACTAACCTAAATCATTAAATTCTTCCTAAGCGAATAACACCAAATTATAGATATATAAAACTTCAAAAACAAATATTAATTTACAAAATAACACCTGAATGTCACACTAAAAACCAGTAACCAGTTATTAAATGATATGTCATTTTAATTGTCATCTTGAACTAGCTTGACAATCTGCAAGAGCTTTTTACTGCTTTATTGTATTACCATTTTCATTTTTAGATTTGTTGATTTTTGACATCGGGGGCAGATTTGTTCCTCGAAACGTTGAGTATTTTCCCTATTTCCGTTGATTTCTTCAGCTTCGTTAGGGTCACTTAACTAGCACTTGTGCTGTTTACACCCTGGAGCCAGAGCAAGCAGCTGAAATTGGAGAGAAACCCCAAATATATTTAAGGTAGTTTAATCTCTGTTCTAAAATTCTTCAATAAAACTCTACTTTATAATTGAATTTAGGTCTAATACACCTTCATGGCTAGCTCATACTGAAATTGTGTCGGTTTTCTTCTAGGTCGAAATGTATTTATTGGTGGGAAGTCTATTTTAACATTTAGTTTTTGTGCCACTTCGGCAGCTTCTTCTAAAATCATTTTCATTGTTCATCCGTGCCATTATTTTTAAACTTATCGACACAATTATTTAACAAATTTATGCATACTTGATTATTTAATGTGGAGCTTCGCATTATTTTACTTTACTAATTTATTTCGCTCAACATTTCATACCATATTACAACGGAGCAAATAAATATGTAATTTTGAACCTTTAGAGTGAGCGAATGCGCTTTGTTAGTTGTGGCACAATCCCACTCAGGCGTATTTTCAGATATTTCCAATCGAACATCAAATGCTTTTTCTATGTAATATCATAATGGTTTGGTTGCGTCAATTCTGCTGGACCATCCTGTCACACTTAAAGCTTTTAATTTGAAATCTGGTAAATGTTTGTAAATGATCGATCACACTTTTGTAATGAAAAAAAAAAGAATTTTCTTGAATTAGGCCGAAAAAATGTATAGTATCGTGCGTAATATTTGCTGTAGCATTGAGTATCAAATTTAGACCATGAGCTGAGCAAGGAACGTAAAATATGCCATGCTTTCCAAAAAATTGTTCTACAACCTGTTGTTTTCCAAGCATGTTAGAAACATTATCATAACCTTAACCGCGCAAATTTTGTCCAGGGTTAATTGTGAAAGATTTCGAGATAAGGAAATAAACCGAACTAGGACTATATATAACAAAACAGTTTTCCTCCTAACTTACAAAACAATTTTTGTATTGTTTTAGAATGCCTTGAATATACCAAGGTCGTGACAGACGTGGTCCATGCAATTCCTTTGGTGACAAATGTAGAACCACTCATCATAAACGTGACCAAGTGTGAATACAATAGTGTAGCTCTGATTGTAGGAGGTACCCCAGCAGCAATGGGAGAATTCCCTTTTATGGTAATACTATTTATGCTAATATTCATAATATCATATTAAACTTCGATACATTCAACTCTAATTTTAAACACACGCACACTTAATTCTGAAAAAAAATTATCGGGAGGAAATGCATTTATAATTATAAAATTAGAGCACTAAAAAGATTTGTTTTTTAGGTTGCAATTGGATTTCCTGACTCTGATGATCGTCCAGAGTGGCGGTGTGGTGGTACATTGATAAGTGACAGATGGATTCTAACAGCTGCGCATTGTACGTTTGCTAGAGAGTGAGTCTATAATGTCTAATATTTACCAAAATATAATACAAGTTCCTATCACTTATTTTCAATATAAATATTGGTTGTTATTAGAAGTAGTTCCACGTTTGTGTTCTTACGTAGATACTCGTTGCTATTGCGTTTCTTACTTTTTCGTTGATAATGACATTTTTTTGCCTACCATTACCAGAAAAAAGCCGACATTAATTGTTTCGTAAAACTTCGCTATCACTAGAAAGTTGTATAATGCAGAGGGAGATGGTCAATTGAATGCTAATTTTCTTTTAGGTTTAATGAGTGCGGCCAACTAAAGCTATTCTAACACGCATTAGACGTACACAACCTGTCGCCAAAAACAACCCACATTTATTTCGGTGCCGTTTAGCACTGCGCGCACGATTAACGTAGTCAGGGGCTGTCCCGCACGCATCGTTAACTTTATTTTTCACCTGAGCGCTTGCACCTTCCGCCATTGCAAAATATGTCTTCTCGTATTCCCCCATAGAAATGTTCTACCCCACAATATCTCAACGCAGTACCTGCGGAGGAGAGGACTGACTTAATTTCTACTTTTCGGAGACCTCGAGTTTCCTCTCCAGATTTCAGAGCGGACCTGGAATTGACTTCTAGGGCTCAGGGATACGAGATGATATTTTTTACCATGAGGAAAGATGCAAGCAGATCAAAGGAAAAATAAAATTAGTGGCTCGCGCCGCTTGCAGGATAGCTCCGACTCCTCTTCAGTCATGAAGGGACCATAAGACTCTTTCTTTGGGTAGGTATGCTGGATCGAGTTTGTAGGAGAGTAGGTCACATAATCGTTGCACAAAACGTCCTCAGTTAGCGACAAAGCCGCGAGGCTGTCCCACTCGATTCGTTGGACGTGAGTTATATAACTTGGCAAGTTATATCTCATAAAATAAAAATTTAGAATGAACATTAGGAGGCGACTACATAAAGTACCAAAAGTGGTCTAAAAGCTAACCATGGCCTATTTATATGAAACCGAAGGTAAATATTTAAACATTTAAGAGCCATTAAGATAACGTTCTAAACAAATTCTAACTACATAGCTCCACTTTTCAGGGTTGGTTTGGGTTAGTTAGTTAGTTAGTTTTTTTGAATTTCTTACGGACTTGGACTATACGAATATGTCTATGTCCGGTTACCTTGGGCAAAATGCACTAAAACGGAGTTTTATCCACAATACCGAAAAGGAATTATTGCACTCGACGCGCGTTTCACTAACCATATTAGCATCATCAGGAGATGAAAAAAGTATTAATCATCTCGTGATGATGCTAACATGGTTAGCGAAACGCGCGTCGAGTGCAATAATTCTGTTTCGGTACTGTGGATAAAACTCTGTTTTAATACGAATATATGGCATTTACATTAAATCGCTCTATTACATGTACGTTAAAGTTAACGTAAACGTTCAATCATAGTGTCACGATTTGTATTTGTTATCTGTGACGACACGCCTTACTTAGCGTGTAGGAGAGTAACTCAGATTTAGGAACGCACTACGTCAAGTTGAGAAGAGATAATAAAGGAGACACATCGATAAAAACAACAACAAGTTTATTTACAAACAAACTTAACAACGGTTAGACTATATACTAATAAAGGCGTGTTTAAGATTATAGATGAATTAAGAGGTTACACTATACCCAATTAATATGAAATGCATGTCTTCTCGAGGGAGGCTTAGTTCAAAGTTTGTCTAGCAAGCGAAGTTTATGTGAGCGGGTTGTCTTTTATTTAGGTATTTGTTCTGATATTTATAAGGTAAGTCTTTTTAGGTTATCATCAATTGCTAAGGCACTTTCACTACTTTTTGAAACTCCCCAAAAACTATCCTTTCACTAGAAGTTCTGATACTTCATAAATTCGACTCTCTCTATACTTTTTAGTAGCCCCCGAATGCCGTATACCTATGCATACGTTCACCCAGGTTAGGTAAGGACCTGACAACCTTATACCTATGCATAAGTGTTCTCAGTTGTGGAGGTTGTGGGATAGAACAACTAGAAGTGGACGTACCTGTGTACTGCCCAGCGACTAAATTGAGCGGTTTGAGAGACCCGAAAGTCTGATTAACTCGGCGTTTGCCTGCGTATTTATATGTTACAAAATGCTGATGGCTGCATCATTAAGGATTAAAGTCGCTCCCGTCGACCGCTCAAATTGTTTATAATTAACAGTGAATGTTTATATAACATTTTTCAAGTTCAAGTTCAAACGACAGGGTGATATTTAATTAATGGTTTTAATTAGTTCACACATTCCCCCTCCCTGATAACGTTGGTCCCCAACGTTTTAACCTGACTTATTGGCTTTAAAAGAGAGAAAACCGACCTCAATTCGAGAAGACATACTGTATTGCACCTAATTTAATTATAATTTATATATATTTCGTCAGTGGACTTGTTCTGGCTTAGATCTACCCATTTCCATTTCATGTAGTAAGTTCTTGTATGGTTTGCCTCGCTCTGTGTGCTAGTTATAGGTACATGTAACAAAAGAAATATAGTTTTACAAGTTGTACTAACAATGTTATAATCTTATCCTATGTTTTCTTATTTGTGACGTTTTTTGTTGTCTTATTAACAAAATCATAATTTCATAAACCCGGCTGTTTACTAGAGATGTATTATTTCAAAATGTATTTGCTTTTATGGCCAATAACGTTTTACGTCTTAATATTCATTGTGTCAATAAAGCAACTACGTGACAAACGTATTATTTAAATCGGTTCTGTTTTTAACTTATTACTAATAATATATGATAAAACCTCTCTCGATTTGATTTCTTTAAGCTTATTGATCTATTCTACCTTATATCTAGTGCAAACCTATCCGTTTTGAGAACATCTTTTTATACTGGCTTATAATGCCATTTTTTAAAACTAGGCTTTTATGTCTACGAACAATAAATTGCTTTTCATATGATATCTCCTCTATTAAGATGCGTCCATCCCAACAGAGGTGACATTAATTCATTGTCTTTATAGCTGTTAGTTTTCTTGGGAAAAGGTCTGTTAGTGCGGTATATCTATAAAGATAATGAATTTTTTCCCTTGGCATTAAAAAGCAACTCATTGCGGCCCTGTATTACTATAAATCACCTATACTAACAATATTACGGTATGTTAAACTTATTATAAAATAAAATTTAAAAATCTATTTAAAAAGCCGGTTCTGTCTATATTCTATTTAGCCATTGTTCTATACTTCTTAATTTTAAATCCATTATTTACAAATTTATCAAAACTATATAGTATATGGACTTTCCCGTCTATGTATAAAATATTTGCTAATAGCATTATAACAGTTTATTGACTCAGTTATACTTCTTGACCTATCCAAAACTGATATTGGTATATCAAATGACACAATTTATTTTCCTTGCTTGTAACATATCATATTTATGACTTTATGAATCTTATAATTTTCTCAAGTTATTGTCCTGCAATGCGATCTTGCGTCACTTTATAATAATGATATTCAAATTACATTTACAGTGAACATTATGTAAATTAGCTTTAATAAACGAAAATTATACGTTACGCTTTTTAGTGACTGAATAAGTCGTTGTTTGTAGATTCCTTTGCTGTCGGCTGTCGGACGTTCCATTTAAGTAGTTCGCTTTTGTGTTGCGGACTGCTTGTTTACGCAAAGCCTGGTAGATGGCGCTCGTAGTTGTCCCTTTTGGTTTTGTAGCAGATACAAGTCATAGTGGGTTCTTTCAGTTCTTTGTTCCTTGAAAGGCGTGGTAAAATGGCGTCGACTTGATTTGCTTCTTCGTGTGTGTGTTGGCATTGGATGGGCTGTGTACTGCCCAGCGACTAAATTGAGCGGTTTGAGAGACCCGAAAGTCTGATTAACTCGGCGTTTGCCTGCGTATTTATATGTTACAAAATGCTGATGGCTGCATCATTAAGGATTAAAGTCGCTCCCGTCGACCGCTCAAATGGTTTATAATTAACAGTGAATGTTTATATAACATTTTTCAAGTTCAAGTTCAAACTTGCGACAGGGTGATATTTAATTAATGATTTTAATTAGTTCACAATAGGACCCATTCAAAATGTGGTTTTTTAAAAACAAATCCACTCAAATTTCTTATTAGAACCACTGCTAACCTTTCCTTATATTTTTTGTAGCAATAATGGACCAAAATGGGCTCGTTTCGGTGTTTTAGAAATTGACTCAAGCAAAAATCAAGTAAATGAACGGACTGATTATGTTATTGATAAAATAATAGCTCATCCAAAGTACAAGTATCCCTCAAAGTACAATGACATTGCCCTACTATCAACAGACAGAACAGTTAAATTTTCTAAACATGTAAGGCCAGCTTGCCTTTATACCAAATCCAGTTTTCTCCAAAAAGTTGCAATTGCTACAGGATGGGGACAAACAGGTAGGTAAGCCAGAAATAAAATTGGTTAATCCATAATGTTGTGTAGGTACTAACACGAACTGCAGCGATCGATTTCTCGAAAAACAGTTGTTGGAAAATTTTTAAATTTTGACAGTGTACCAATCTCGATGGGGGAAATTGAGCTAAAGTATTTTCAAAATGGTGGCACCGGTTCTACCGGAAATAGACTTCAACTTGCTTAATTTAAATAGGACATCTATATATTATTTTATTTTTCGATTCTACTCGGTATTCTAAACATATTTCCTGTATAATATTGTATACCTAAGTCTAAGCGTTTTTGACATATAAAAATATAATATGTCAAAAATGACGTTTGCAGGCCAGAACATAGCTATAAATTTGTTCTATACGTAAGGCTTTATTTTTAATTTGGGTTGGCTTTCTTGTAGAAGAAGACCTACTTTGGTAGACTTTGTATAATATTTTGATAATTATTAATACAGGGTGATCAAAAAGAAAGAATAAAAATTAAATTGAACATACTGTAAAAAGTATGTTTTAATATTAACCTCCTATTTATAATATTTCATCTTATTTAGCATTAAAAATAAGGGTAACTTTGTATAAGTTGTCTATTCCGAAAATTGTAGTTTTCGAAATATTGTCAAATTCAAATTATTCTATTGCAAAAATGGTAGCTACAGTTTTTGAGTTCAGTTAAATATAGTTGGCCATGACGGCGTTAGAAAGTAACCAAGTGATACAGATATGTCACTTGTTTCCATTTTAAAATTATCACCTAGTTATGCCGGGGGGCCGGGGCGATTACATTATACGCACAAAGAATATTTAAATTTATTTATTATATATGGTGATTGTAACAAAGTTTTTTTAACAACATGCGAGATATTTGCTGATAAATATCTAGATAAACAAAAACTGTCACCGAATAGTGTTAAATGAATAATTTAGAGTTTCAAAAATTTGACACCGTTAAGGCAACTGTTCATAAAAGAGAAAAGAGACCCCATTGTCAATGATGAAAATATCGAAATTTTTATCTTGGGATATTTTTTCCATTTCCATGTTTCAACACGTAAAAGACACTGATTTGCCTAAAGGAGTTTTGCGAATTTATCTTAATAATGTTACAAGACGACACTCGCCTCTAGCCAGCAGCAGTCATAAACCATAATGGACGGGATATGGTTTGTTTACTATTAGAAGGTTTGTTTACTATTTTAGAACATCTGATATTTCACTCACGCATGGCCCTCCGCTCGCTTCGGGGGCTCAAGAGACAGAAACTAACCAAAGCTAACCCAAGGCGTACCAAAAATTAATTAAAAAAACCTTTTTACAAACATAACTTTAAAGAAGCCTACATCCCAACTGACAATACAATACAATAATAATTGGAGCTTTTTCTATATAGTTGTGCATGTTAAATATTAAAAATATAAATATAATTTTGTCCCCTATATCTCTGATTTTACATTAAGCTGCTCCACTGTGCGGCAGCTCGTTTCAAAACGTAACAGTGTTATAAAGAAAGTTTTAGTTGGAAAACTATGAGTAACGTACGTGTTTTAGTTGATTGGTGACCAAAGATAACCCAAATCGTACCAAAAATTAATTAAAAAAAACTTTTTACAAACATAACTTTAAAGAAGCCTTGCCTCTGGCGTAAATCGAAACCGCAGCGTTCTGTCGGAAACGCATCATCGAACCACTGAACCACTAGGGCCGTTGCAGGTAACTCGCTGGACCGTCAAGACATTCAAACAAACCCTCCAAATAGTAAACAATTCAAGCCCCGGCCACCCAACTGTCATTATGGTTTGTAACCGCAGCTCGCTAGAGGCGAAATACTTATACGAACCTGGACTGGCCCTGACTTCATCACTCTCGCCGCAGCCACCAAGCCCCGTGTGCTATCCCCTCCCCCAGGCAACTTTTACGTGTTCGGACCGAACAATCATATGTTATACCTTTCATATATGGGCATATTTATGAGCACAACCATATGCTATTATGTGCATATATGTACATAATCCT
>JAEQML010074272.1:0-14471 GCA_016904865.1 Pissodes strobi | reverse complement strand
CCAGGTAAATAAGTCCGCTAGAGCCATGATTTTGATTTGTTTTTAAAGATGCAGACACTAATTTTTGTCTAATTATAATTTATCTATTTAAATGCAGGATTTTAAATTCTTTATACGATTTTAAGCATAATTGTTATGATTCAAGACTATCACCATAGTGATGAAGTAAATATTCACTGGGTAAATATTAGTCCGCTCGAGCCACGATTTTCATTTGTTTTTAAATCTGCATACACTAATTATTGTTCTATTTATGATTTATCTCTTTCAAATGCAGGTTTTCAAATTCCTTATAAAACTTTAAGCATAATTGTTGTTAGGGTTCAAGACCATCACCACAGTGATGTAGTGAACATTCACTAGGTCAATAAGTCCACTAAAGCCATGATTTTCATTTGTTTTTAAGTATGCAGACACTAATTATTTTTTTAATTATAATTTATCTATTTTAAATGCAGGTTTTTAAATTTTTTAACGTTTTAAGAATATTTATTATGATTTAATACCATCAGCATAGTGATGAAATGAACATTCAGTAAGTAAATAAGTCCGCTAGAGCCATGATTTTAATTTGCTTTTAAATATGCAGACACTAATTTTTTCTAATTATAATTTATCTATTTTAAATGCAAGTTTTTAAACTCTTTATAGAAATTTAAGCATAATTTTTATTGTTCAAGATCATCACCATTCACTAGGTAAATAAGTCCGCTAAATTCATGATTTTTATTTGTTTTTAAGTATTCAGACACTAATTCTTTTTCTAATTAAACTTTATCTATTTTAAATGCATGTTTTCAAATTCTTTATAAAATTTCAAGCCCATTTGTTATGGTTCAAGACCATCACCATGATGAAGTGAATATTCACTAGGTAAATAAGTCCGCTAGAGCCATGACTTTCATTTGTTTTTAAATATGCAGACACTATTTTTTTCTAATTATAATTGATCTATTTTAAATGCGTGCTTTTAAATTCTTTATAAAATTTCAAGCACATTTGTTATGGTTCAAAACCGTCACTCTAGTGATGAAGTGAACATTCACTAGGTAAATAAGTGCGCCAGAGCCATGATTATCATTTGCTTTTAAATATGCATACACTAATTATTTTTCTAATTATTATGATCTATCTACTTTAAATGCATGTTTTTAAATTATTTATAAGATTTCAAGCATATTTGTTATAGGTCAAGACTTGTGTTACACGCTGATGAAATGGCACTGTATAATAATATTAATAACAGAAAGTGTGAGGCCAACGGTTTAAAAATGCCAACCATAGTTCATTATTATATAAAGAATTTATTGATTCTGGATTTAATACAAACAATAAAAAGTTAGGTATACGTGTACCTACTGCTGATAAGCATCATCAAGAAATAATTGTTGTAACTCCTATTATTCAGTGGCGGATGGTGGATCAAAAACATGAATTGCAGACTTATTATTTGTATGGCGTAGAATATCAGACAGAAAGTCTGCAATAGCATGAAATTAGAGCCAGAAATTTAATGTTTAAAATTCACGCATATTGGTAATGTATAATGTATTGGGAACAACAGATCTCGTGATGTATTAACATAATCCAAGGAAAACCCGGAAATGCGTTAACTGTAACGCTTAGGCAATAACAAACTATAGTAAAATCTATTTAGTTTGGATTATGTAGAAAGTAAGATACAGAAATTATAAATTATCTCATATAAGACACAAATTGTAACCGTATTACCCCTTTAGTTTAATTTACGATTCGAGATGTAAAGTCGCAAATAAATTATTTCTAACCCAAACTAGCCAGTGATTTGGAGTTTTTAAACATAATGAGGGACCTGCACACTGGTTACTTTTGGGAAAAACGTGCTATAAATAAACGAACATGGTTTTGTCAACCAGTCATTATATTTTTATATGATTTTTGTCTAAACGAATCATTTATCTTTATTATAATTTGGAATTTACTGCATTATACAGGCCCCACGTTGGGCGCCATTTTTAATTATGTGGCGTTATTTTGCCACAAAAGATTGCGAACGGTTAGCTCTCAATGCGAAGGCCTGGATTATTGGCATATAACAATGTGTGCACTTAAAAAGGGCGACACGTAATTTGAGAGATACTGTAAGTTATCTATTCTAGTAAACTACGATACCTAGATTGGCTTTAATAGTTCTTAATTGTATTTTCAAGAAAGAAATCGGGAAAACAGTCAAGCAGTAAAAACTAAAGACATAAACTTTATTCTTTATTTATAAGAATATCCACCCCCTTCTTTGGGAATAACACATATTTAAAATATGAAGATAATATCTATTTCTACAAAAAGAATTAAACTTATGAAAAAGCTTATCTTGGTAACGCTTACCTCTTAAGGGTTTTATTTAAAAGAAGTTATACCTAGAGGTTTACCTTGGTTTGGGAAGCAGAAACGAACGCGGTGCAACTTTACTTAGTTTCCTGCTAGAAAAGAACCTGTTCCAAATGAACAGCTTCTTCTACAAAAAGGATCATCGAAGATAGACATGGCAAAGCCCCGATGGAAAAACCCGGAATGAGATTGATTTTATCATCACCGACAAGAAGCAAATCTTTAGAGATGTTACAGTCCTGAACCAGTTTTCAACGGGTAGCGACCACAGAATGGTGAGAGCCTCTATAGAAATAGACCTTGGAAAAGAGAGGTATCGTATGATTAAAAAGAAATGCACACCTACCTGAACAGACCCTGAAAATACAGACACATTCCAAGAACACATCAACACTATCCTCGAAAGCAAGAAAAACACAGACCAAGATGTCAACAACTTAAATGACACTATACTGGAAGCTATAGAGGAAAGCCAGAAAGTTCATTGCCAAGTGAAATCAAATACCAATAGACTAAATCCTCAAACACAAACAATCATGGAAGAGAGGAGAACAATGCAAAGCGATAATAACAAAGAACACCACGAACTTAGAGAGATAAGCAAGAGGATATCCAAATCTATCAGAGGAGATAACCGAAAGTACAAAAGTGAACAAATCCAACACACGATCGAAGATAATAAAAGTCTCAAAGTTCTAAGGAGAAAATTAAACAATGGCAAAAAAGAAATAATCCAATTAAAAGACAAAAGTGGAACTATGACCACCAACAGAGAAGAATTATTAAGGGTAGTAGAAGAATTCTATACAGAATTGTACAAGAGTCGACAAAACCTTGATGAGCAACAAACAGAAAACTTAGATAACTCTGGAAAAAGAGTAGTTAACCAAGGATCGGAAGAAATGCCAGATATAACAACAGATGAAATAAGAAACGCACTAAAGAAAATTAAAAGAAATAAAGCTCCAGGTGAAGACGGTACTGTTATAGAAGCCGTAAAGATTGGAGGGGACAGACTTTTAGAGAAAATAAAGGAACTGTTCAATTTATGTCTGCACCAAGGCGAATCACCTACAAGATGGCACAATGCGCTAACCATTTTAATACACAAGAAGAGCGATCCAACAAATCTTGAAAACTACCGACCCATAAGCCTGTTAAACCACCTCTACAAGCTATTCACAGGAATAATAGCAAATCGATTAGAAAGAAAATTGGGCTTTTATCAACCTAGGGAACAGGCGGGTTTTAGGACAAACTTTGGCACTAACGACCACCTCCACTGTATAAAAGGCCTTATAGAAAAATCCATCGAATACAACCGACCCCTGGTCCTGGGCTTCGTCGGCTTCCGCAAAGCATTCGATACGATCGAAATAAACAGTGTAATAAAAGCGCTGGAGGAAAGCCGTATAGACTATCGGTACTCTAAACTGATTAAAGACATATACAGCAATGCTACCATGACTGTAAGATTGCATAAAGATACAAAATGTGTAAAAGTCGAAAGCGGAATTAGACAAGGGGACATGTTATCTTCCAAACTTTTTACGGCAGTCCTGGAACATGCTTTCAAGCAGTTGGACTAGGGCACCAAAGGAATCTGTATTGACGGCGAAATGCTCTCCCACCTGCGATTTGCCAATGACATAGCTCTAATAACAGACAACTTGGGAGAGATTAGAACTATGATTACTGAGTTAGATGCCGTTTGCAAAGAAGGCGGTTTAAACATGAACTTTGGAAAGATGCAATTCATGACAAATTTGATACCAAGTGAAAACCTAAAGGTCGGTGGTAGCGAAATAATACTAGTCCACAAATATAAATACTTAGGTCATGAAATCCAGAGATAACCAAACTACTGAACTGCAAAGAAAAATTACCTTGGCATGGGCTGCATATGTAGCTCTAACAGACATCTTCAAGAGCAACATATCAAATCACCTAAAAAAGAAGAACTTCGACCAATGCGTGCTCCCAGTCATGACTTATGGTGCCTTAACCCAGGCCACAGCAACCAAACTCAGAGTAGCCCAAAGAAGAATGGAAAGGTCGCTACTGGGACTGACTCTCAGAGATAGAGTCAGAAATGAGGAAATAAGAAGAAGAACAGGCGTCACGGATGTTATCGAGCGCATAGCATGGCTTAAGTGGAACTGGGCCGGCCATGTGGCCAGAATGACTGATGGGCGGTGGACCAGAAAAATTATAGAGTGGAGGCCACGAACTGACAAAAGGAGTAGAGGCAGACCATCTACACGATGGACAGACGATGTCAAAAGAATCGCTGACAACTGGCTACAAGAAGCTCAGAACCGAGACAACTGGAATAATTTAGGGGAGGCCTATGTTCAACTTTGGACGCAGAAGGCTGGATGATGATGATGATACCTAGAGGGAAAAGACTCATGAATCTTTGTTTCCAGGGGTATTAAATATATATCTACCAAGTGAGCCGAACAATTATATATCAAAAGTTTAATATGAATTAGTTAGGTACATTAAAAATATAAAATTATAAACTAGGCAGACAGTTGATTTTTACATAATAAAATGGAAAGAACTGGCCTTGAGTTATTCCCGTCAGCAGACGTCAGCTGGATAAGTACTTCCTTGTCTGAAGTTTTTGTGGCTTCTATGTGAAATTCCGGACTAAACTGAATCTTTTACTCAACCCTTTCCATGCAGCATGGAAGTTTAAGATTTACCTATAGACTGTGTAAATCCCAATTGAAAATCATACCATCTTCATAATATTCCCAAATCAAAAATCCCATAATAAAACCTGAAACAAACATGAAGCCTTTAGCCACTTACTTATCATTGTTGAAATGTTCCGTTTTTTATAAAGTACAAGCCAACGATTACCTACCATACTAGGTGGTGGATTAATCCCAAAAAATACAGGCATCCTCAAGGATTAATTTGTAACATGTCTTTCAAGAATAGCATCAATATTAAGTCTTTGGATGATGTACCGCAGACAAAACGTTTTTTGCATAGAATTGTTTCCTAACCTTACTGTTTACCATTGTTAAATTTATGACAAATGTTATACATACATGAATTTCCTCTTCTGGTACATCCAACTCAAAAGGAACTAGTTCTTTCAGTTGGCTATTTATATTTTGTTTTTCAGCCAATGTTAACTCTTCTGTTTCACGCGCAAACTGGTTTTTTATTGGGCGGCAAAACCGAGTGGAAAAGGGCGTGCAGTTTTGCCAGATCGTAACGTTAGGTTTTTCACTTATTGGTACCAAAGATGTACAAAAAAATACTGGAGTTAGATAGTGACGTATCTTGAAACCGCTGTTAATAATTCGATTGACCGGATGAGCCGTCAAAACCCCATTTACAAGTCAATGCCAAGTTTAAGATAGTGCCCCTATTACCTAGTGATTTTAGTAAATCTTTTAGTACACAAATAAGTCTCTGACTGATATGATTTAACAACGACTGGATGCGAACCTCTGCTTTTTTGTGTTCTGATAAAATGCTCTTTTACGCACACCCCTGGGAGGTGGGGCTCATCACAGGCAGGCTTTAATGTTCTTCACTTCTGCTCTGTGCTTCTTGGTATTGGTCATCTTTTGTGCGGTCAAACAATTAGACTCCTAGGTCTTTTGTGTTGGGCCCATCTGGGTCTTATTGGGTCGTCTGGATTATAGTCTTGCCTCAGTTCTTCATTGGCATGATTCTCTGCTCTTTGGCACTTAGCCTTTTCGACTATAGAGTCCTCTAGTGGTTGCCTGTAGCGTTACCTGCAGGTCAGCATTTCTGACGAGCCAAGTTGCGCCAGCTGCCCTCCTGACTAGCTTGTTCTCTGTTCCAGTTAGCAGTTGCATGTTTTTGCTGCGTATCCCCATGCCGTTAAATCATGTGCCAGTTGAGGCCTAGCTATCGTCCTTATCATAGAGAGCATATTCTTCAGTGACATTTGGTTACGTCTTCCCATTATGCGAGACACAACTAAGCGGCCATTGGCCGCAGTCGTAACCGGTGGAGGAGGCTAAGTCGCCGGCGGAAATTTTTGGGGTGCCACGCCCAAAAGTCGTTCAAATCGTTAAAAAAAACAATGATTCGGTATCCTCTTGAATGGCATGGCATGAATGGTATGTTGCAAAATGAGTCTGCTAAATTCCTGGCCCCCTCCTGTCTACACCCATGCTTAAGCTGCTTGGTGACGAAAGAAGATACTTCTTAATACACATAGTGTTCTTTGAAAAAGTATTATTTTTAGAACAATTATTGCTTGATATTTTGCATGTCATTAAAAAGGTAATTCAATCCACGATGGCCGCCCTAAGAGTTGGCAAGTCAAAAACGAAATACGAGCGGATAAAAAAATTATAAAAATATTTATATTAATAATCTATTACTTTTAATTGTGTCAAATCTAGGGTCGAACAAGAAGCCAATTTTTTTTTGGAAATAAGTCGAAAACGAATCAACTTAACCATATTTAATAAAACTCGAGATCTCCATATACGGACTCGAAATCCGGACACACCGTATTACAATCCTTCGTTCAAGAGTTAATATACACATCGTTACAAGTGACCCCAATTTATAAATGTGTTTTCTTTTTATAAAACTTCAAGACGATGTGTGGGCGTCGGTATAACCTGCTTTCATAAGCGATTAATCTCAAAATATAATTGGTTTAATTAGTGATGGGCGGTAGGCAAATACCTAGCGGATAGGTAAATAAATAATGCATAGGAATTACCCCTTGCTTTCTTAAAATTTATTTTCAATGTTTTATTACAATATAAGAAAGCAAATAATATTCTCCAAAGAAAATAATAAATCTATATTCATTGCTCAGCTCTAATTTATCTCATCCGTACGAGTCATATAACCTGATCATGAATTGATCAAAACAGTTTAAAAATATATAAAGCAGCGCTATACTTTTTGAATTTTTTATAATTTTTTTAAGCTCACCAAATTTTCAACAATCCTTGTCAGAAAAAGCCTCACTAAAATTTTGCCCACGATGTACAGTGATAAAGCGGATCTGACATTAAATGTCCAGATCTGCCTTTTAGTGTAACCTGAAGGTTACTTACAACTACATATAGGTACTCAAGAAGACACAATAATTAGCACGGCCTTGTTGTGAATTTAGTAATTAAGCCACGCCACTACATTATGTTCTAATAATTTAGCAGGCAATGCAGACGCAGGCGCAGGTGTCTACAGTGCACATTTTAAGGCATTATTTTATTTTTGTGTCCACCAAATACTATTTGATCGTCTAGAAGCTGCCATTTGGAAACGTGCGGGTGAGAAACTGTTCATAGAGATCGGAATCATAAAATTAGGTAATTTTTATTTGGGTTAGTAATAAATATAGCAAACCAGATACGTGACTATTTTGTTTAGCTGTTCAGATTGACTTTATAAATACTTTAATTTAGGAATACAAAGAATAGACCCACACTATTGGTAGTAGAAGTAACCTAGGGAGGTTTGCCAGGCAAGTAGGCCTGCAATGGTCCTTTTCGCTAGCCTCTTTCTCCCCTGACTATTATCTACCTCTTTCCTGCTCTTACCGCCATCCTGAGCCTCTAATGAAGTCCAGGAATTTTGGCACAGTTACCCGAATGAGCGTTAAGTAGCCGAACGTAGATAACTTTTCAAAGGAAAAACATATATAAAGAAACCTGGGTGTCAAACGATGGAGTAACTCGAAATCAGATAGACCATGTGTTGATAGACGGCCGACATTCTAGCAACATCATTTATGCTCGAAGTATGAGATGAGCAGACAGCCACTCTGACCATATGTTAGTTAGGGCTAAACTAAGAACGAGGCCGTCGACACAAGCAAAGGAGAAACACCTCGAGAAACACACAAAGGTCGAGTGATGGAATTCGGATAGGCTGCAAGATTTGGAAGTTGAGGCACGGTACCAACTAGCCATCAGTAACAAATTTCAAGCCCTAGAAGAAATGGAGACCACAGAGGTAGAGCATGAATGGCAAGCAGTGAAAGCAGTCATAATGGAGGCGGCAAAAGAATGTGTGGGGAGAAAGAACAAGAGCACGAGTAGAAAGTGGTATGACATGGAATGTGAGGACATATTAAACCAAGCGAATGGAAAGCGAATGGAATATCTATCGAACCCAACAGAGCAATCTAAACAAAATTTTAGTAGGAAGAGAGCGGAAGCAAGAAGAACTTAAAGAGTAAAGAAAAGAACATACCTAAGCAAACAGATTGAGAGGATGGAAATAGAGAACAGACAGAAACAGTGCAGAAAGTTTTACAAACAGGTTAAACTACAGAGAAGAGGAACAAACATAAAAACAGTTGGTTTTGTGAAAAGGGAAACGGGAAATTAACTACATCATCAGAAGATGGAAAGAATATTTTAAAAATTTGCTTAATGCACTCAACGAAGAAAATGAAGAAGTGGCGGAGCATCAAACAGCGGAACTAAAAATCAATATAATAACACTCGAAGAGGTCAAAGAAGCAATGAAAGCGCTGAAACGTGGAAAAGCTCCAGGAAGTGATGGCATTTAAGCGGAACTAATAAAAAAAAGGTGGGCCTGAACTACATGCCAAAATACACCAAATTACAAAAATGATTTGGGAACAAGAGAAGATGCCGGCTGAGTGGAGCGGGAGCATGATTATCGCAGTGCATAAAAAAAGGAGATAAAGAATCATGTAAAAATTATAGAGGTATTTCACTAATCAATGTTGCGTACAAAATATTACCCATTGTACTATTAAAAAAAAACACCATTTACAGAAGAAATACTGGGAGACTACCAATGCGGCTTTAGACCTGGCAGATCAACCATTGATCAGATATTCACCATTAGACATATACTCGAGAAATATTGGGAGTTTAACCAAGATGTGCACCAGATTTTCGTGGATTTTCAACAGGCCTATGATTCCATCAACCGGAAAGTGCAATGGTCAGCAATGACCGAAATGGGTATCCCAAAGAAATTTGTGTCAATGACGCAGATGTGCATCAGCAACTCTTACGCACAAGTACGAGTAGGATGTCACAGCTCAGAAACATTTAATATTAATTCCGGCGTAACACAGGGAAACCTACTATCCCCCCTGCTATTCAACCTAGCTTTAGAATATTCAATGCGTAAGGTTGAAGCAGACTTGATCACAAGCATTTCGGCACGAGGATCAAAGATTGTTCTAGCATTCGCTGACGACGTCGGTACCATAGCTCAGTCAACGCGAGATATATGTGAAATTTTCTGTCGTTTTGAGGAAGTTGCACTGCAAATGGGCCTCAAAGTCAACGAGGACAAGACTAAATATATGGTAATGTCAAGAAATGCTAGAAATAGGGTCAGGCAGAACGTCTTTATTAACGACCACAACTTTGAAGCTGTAAAGGAATTCAAGTACCTGGGAGCGATAATTACCCAGGATAACCGTATTGAGAAAGATGTGGCAGCCAGAATAGTCGCGGCAAACAAGACCTTTCACTCCATTCAACACTTAATAAAATCTAAGCTTCTCTCCAGGAATACTAAGATTCGCATTTACAAGACCATAATCCGCCCTGTGGTGACATATGGAAGCGAGACTTGGACTCTTAACCAAAAAGAAAAGAATAAACTGCTGGTATGGGAACGTAAGATTCTACGCGCCATTTACGGCCCTTGTAAGGATGCTAACACGCATGAATGGAGGCGTCGACATTATCATGAACTCCAACAACTATTTGGGAAAGAGAGCCTTACTAGGCATATAAAGGCTAATAATCTTAGATGGGCAGGTCATGTAATAAGGAGCGATGATCAGCACCTTATAAACACAGCTTTTTGGGAGAGACCGGTTGGCAGAAGACCAGGGGACGCCCCAGAAATCGATTGGAGGGACGCTGCAAGACTCACGACGAGTTGTAGAACCAAACAAGAAGAAAAAGATGAAGATAACTTTGTGCGTTACATGCGTAAACAGCTTGGACCGTTACGTGCGTAGACAACTCACTTTTACTCACTGTTCAGGAAAAAATGTGCTGAAAATGCCAAGGGTAACTATTAGTTTGGGTTGTGAAGAGGTTTTTGTAAAAGTACACACTTTAACATGGGTCAGCATTAATATATTATCTTATATTAAAATGAGTACATGTTTGCAAAATATGAATATCCATTGCTATAAGGCAATCACAAGGTTATTTTAAGACCCCCTAAAACCACGTCCTAAAAGTTGTTATTTTATAATGGTTCCAAGATTTTAATGCGCCAACAAGAAAGAAACCTTATTAACACTTTTGTTATTGCTATTCTATTTCACAACGGTATAACACATTGTTTATAATCAGGAAAGCGTTAGTAACTCTGATTTATGATTTCCTGGTGGCACATTGTTGTGTACCAATTTTGTTAATTGAAGGGTGGGTGCTTCTAAGAGCCAAATTTTTGGTTATTATTATTTTGCAGTAATGGGACCTATGTGTCATTGGCAAATATCTATACAAGTGATCTAAATTCATTTCACATTAGGCTTAGAATTTAATTTCATAGATGACGGGCACTTTATCCCCCATAGACGTGACCAGACGAAGTGTTCGATATTTAGGCCCCTTACCAAATTATTCTGTACGCAGTAGAAAAGTTAGACAGCTTAAATGCCGAAAATTAAAATTTAATGTGTCCTAAAATTTGCTTTTTGGCAATTGTTTGTGAAGCCTATCGCACATCAGCGATCTGGGAATGCCATTGAGGGATCGGAAAATCTGAACTTCACTAGGAAGGACCTAAACGGGTAAGCCAAGGAATAATTCAGAAAAAAAATGGTACACTGTCTACAGATGAACGGAGACAGTCCAGAATGATGCTGAAAGCCAGAATCTAGCATAGCATGCCACATGGCTGTTGAACAAACGAATAATAGAGACATATTTTCCACATAAGGCCAAAAGAAAATCTCACCTATCCGATATGTGGAGAGAATGAAGAAACGTTCTTCCATTTCTTGGGGGAAAATGACGCTTATAGACGCCTCATATTTGATATATTTAGCATCGCCAGCATTGAAAGGGACCACAACTGTGGCAAAATGCCTGAGCTTCATTACAGGCACAGGATACCTTTAAGAGCAGGAAAGAGGTAGATAATAGCGAGGGAGTAGTCACTAGGGTAAAATTTGTGACAAGATTGCGAAAGTATGGGATTGCGAGGGATTTCGAAAGATTGCGACGGATTGCGACAGATTGCGGATTTTTGAATAAGATTGCGAGAGAATTCCAAGGATTGCGAAAAACTCCCAAGGATTTCGAAAGACTCCCAAGGATTGCGAAAGACTTCCAAGGATTGTGAGGGATTTCTAAAGATTGCGAATTCGTTTGCGTGTTCTTTTAAAGTGTCCTGTAAATTGCAAAACGTATACTTAATTTTACGTCCGGGTTTAAGGAGCTATAGGTAGGTTTGTTATGGAAACTAGAAATATTCTTCAATATGAAAATATAGGAATAACTCCTACAAATTATTAGAAATGTTAAAACATGGACTTTAATTAAACAAAAATCAACAATAGAGATCAAATAATAATTTATTACATTATCAACCAGGTTCAAATTTTGGACCCCTATTAAAAAAGAAATACAAACGTTCTAGGGTAGTTTATCCATTATCATCTGTTAATTATGAAGCAAACCAATGAGCACAGAGACATGGTTCTGGCAATGCATGCATGTTTATGACAACTTTGTGAACAGGATAAGTTTAGGTAACACCAAAATGAAATAGCTTATTTGTGGTCTTTTGGAAATCCCTTGAATGTTATATGAATTATATAGGTATACCGCGTGACCACGAGATTACTGGCCACTGACCAAAATATATTTTGAGATTTAGGGAGCTTACAGGAAAGGCTATAAGGAAAAAGGTAGGCGTAAAAACAGTAATTAATTGCTTCTGGTCATACCGGAGTAAATGGAACACCCTATATATTTTTGCTATTTTCGATTACCTATTCATCAAAATCTAAGTCATGTACCTATGATAGTTTCTGATACAGGACGTTCTACTAATAGTATATTATATACCTAGGTTGAGAAGTAAGCCATTATTTACCGAGCACTTTTATATCTTGAGGAGCGGAGCGCCGAAGGATATAATGTGCGAGGTTAATAATGGCCTTCTCAACCGAGGTATATATAGAATTTTTTTTACTACTAACACTGATATATCACCATATTTGATTCGATTTGATTTTTATATTAGTCATTTTCTACTTATTTTTCAAATAGTTCGAAATATCAGGTAGCCTGGAAGTTCAGTTGTCTAACTGACAGATATCGTAACATAATCTCCTGACAGCTCCATACATACAAAAGGCGCGTTCGGGATGCTCACGCCATTCACTCCGTGCATACCTAAACGTACTCCAGCCGTTCGGGTAAAGCTTTTCGTGCAAATGGAGTGGTGGCTCTTTCAGCGTTCGACTATTACGGAGTGGGGTAAAAAGAGTTTACTCCAAAAGTTCCACCTCGCAGAAGGAAGATCCTGGAGTGGGCATGCGTGGTATGAGAATCATAGATAAAACACGAAAATTCGTTAGTCGCTGTGTCTTGAGAACTTTAAAATGTAAAATTCATTTGCGATCTGTGAATAGTAGTCGATATGTTTATTTCGTTCTAATACGTTGATAAAATTACATAACACTACTAAATTTCAGTTATCGATCTAATGTCACAGTTTATAATACCGTACCCGAATGACGGTATTTAACTGTGTGACGGCATAAACTGTGTGTCTTGTTTTGTAAAAATGTAAGAAACGAATTACAAAATAATACTTTGTGAAACGAATTAACCAAACAGGAAAACCAAGATGAGTATTCAAAACCAAAACTATTAATTTGAATTGGAAGAAATATAGGTATTCTAGGCCAAGTGCATCAATTCAAAAGAGCTCAGCATACCTTTTCCTTTTAAACCTGCAACGCTATGTATTTTCATCAGCAAATCTTCAAATGTGCTTGGTAACATTCGAAAGTGTTTCTTAAATTGATTGTCATCCAAAAGGGGTATTGTAATCTCTGCGAAATTATCGATTTTTTCTATATTATCTTCTTCATCTGAAGAATCGTCAAAATAAATGTCCTTAATAAAATGTGTAACCCAAACTAATCCAAACATTGCGTTCGAATCCTCTTAACCCTTAACCGGTAACGTGCCGTCTGTGAGACTGCAACCATTTTAATTTGTAAAGTTTTCAGGAAATGGGATAACTTTCCAGGCCAATGAGCTCACCTAATCTTTTTTCTATTGGTACCCCACTTAACACCAAACTCGCGGTAGATTGGGGTAATCGACGTTTGAGATAGGTATAATAGTTATTCTAGCGCAGTCCGTGAGACGGCACGTTCCGGTTTACGTAAGAATTTATCTCTACGGATAGTCATGGCAGGTCCGTCAAAACGCGTCCGTTTTTTGTATATGCCATAGTTTAGTCATTATTAATCGCAAATTGAAAAAAATCACATATCTTTAATATTATTTTTGTGCTACTTTGGTTTGTCAAAAATCTGTCTGTATATTTTAGTTTAGTTTGAATATTTACTATCTCATGGTCTTTTTCTTTAAGCTGTTCTGATATTTTATATAAAAATATTTAAAAAAGTATGTCCTTAAGTGTCCTGTATACATATAATTAAACATAACTAAAAGGGTTTTCATTTTTCTTGCTGCCAAAAAGTGAAAGTCTCACAGACTGCACGTTACAAACTGTGTTCCACATTTTCACGTTACTGGTTAAGTGTTAAATAAAAAACCCCTTTTTCTAAATATTAAAATTTAAAACATGAAAACAGAAAAAAACAGCTGTCTTGAATCCGTCAGTAATCTGTCGTTCCCAGGTCCAACAACTCCGAAGCGTTCGACTATACATTTTTGACACCATACGCTCCAAGGTCACGTGCCCGAAAATCCATGTGCACTCGACTCCAACTCCATTTTAATACCCGAACTCAGCTAAAGTTCCTTCTTTCCATCTAAATTTTGACAAAATCGCATTATTAATAAGAATATTATGGGGAGTCATGAAAAGTGAGTCATACTGTATATAATTTTTTTACTAATAGCACTGATACAATCCTT
>JAEQML010074271.1:0-14472 GCA_016904865.1 Pissodes strobi | reverse complement strand
CTTATAATTTCTCCATCGAAAGCCAAAAAACGTATGCAAGAAATTTTCACTCCCGACACTCAGCTGAACATTTCCGGATCCACCTGTTCCATGGGATATCTGACTCAGTATTTTGAGCCAGAAATAAATCTCAACTACACCTCCAGCCAGTTTAGCCTGAATTTGACTCAGAAAGCTTTAGCCCTTGAAGATAGCCAAAACGTACAGGATCGGCGGACACAAGATAAGCAGACAAATGAATGTGGTAATATTCTCACGAATTCCGACGCAATTAAATAAATACAATACTATCAATTTCATCAACTTTCTGTAGATGAAAAAAAAAGCGTGTGCACTATATGCGCATATCAGAAGTGAAACTTCTTAAACTTAAACGCCCAGGCCTCGGATTTGGTTAAAAAGTAGTTTTTTTTTTTTTTTAATATACCACTCAATTAACAAAAAGGGAAGGCCTAAATGAAAAACAAACTATTCTTCTTAAAAGTTTCGCTTATGTCTTGACAAGTTAAAAGAACAAATCCCATATTTTTATCTTGTAAACTAACAAGGATATCACAATAACAATATTCTCATATTTTTCTTCCGCCAGGTCGTGTCGCTCATCGTGTAGCGTTCGCGACCTTCAAATTTTACTCCCGGCGCGCGTTAAGAAGTTTCACTTAAAAAATAACCGTTAACTTTGTGTATTTTCTAGAGTTCTAAGCGTTCTAAACTTCGTAATATATTTTTTGTCAAGAAGGCTTCAATGCTTCAAAGTTACTGGACAGAAGCAGTGAGTGGCTTGCCAATTTAAAAAGAAATTATGTTATAAAATAAAATTATTTGAAGGTTAAAGATCATACCTCAGATTCTATATTTTATCTAAAAAAGATGACAATTTCGTCTCAAGCAGTCATGTGTCGTGCCCGAGAAAATATCATATATTTGGTTGGTATATGAAACAGGATCATTGCCTTGACAGGATACTGCTATCCTTATCCGAAGGAAAGTAACAAATTATTTTTTATCCGATCGGACGAAAAACGACACATTTCCGATGTGTTTTCTCACCGCAAAAGTCATGATTCCAGTATATTGTATTCGTTGCTTCGCAACATGCAATAACTGTACAAGAATAGAAAATAACAGTCCGGGAATATAACATTCCCGTCCTAGGCCGGGAATGTAACATTTCTGTCATATTCAAACGCCTTGTTTGTCAGATCTGACGTCTATGAAAAGTAACATTTAGCTGTAGTTTCCGTAGCTACGCAATAAACTTCAAGCTCGCTCGATTCAAAACTTGATATTATGTTGAGTTTAAATTTAAAACACCGTTTTTATTTAGAGTAAGATTTGGCTCTATTTTTATAAGTACGTATTCTAATTAATTTCGATCGGATAAAAAATAGTATGTGCAACTCGTAGGAAAAGCACATTCCTGGACTCCTGTGTTGCTGGCCTCGGCTGCGCCTCATCCAGCAACTACCACAGTCGTCCAGGAATGTTTTGCTTTTCCTCCTAGTTACACAATATACTATTGTGAGATATATCGTTACTTATTTCTCCGTCCCAGTTTTATTGAACATTTCTATATATCGACTAACCAAATTTCTATATACCATACCCAAATTAACCCCTTCAAGCCCATGTGGCCACATATGGCAACAAATAAATAATAGTGTGCCATCCCAGATTGTCACTTGTGGCAACAAACACTATATTTCATTTATAAGCTGGGATATTGCAGTTACGTGGATATACTCTGGGATAGCACATATTTATATTAAGAAGTTGGTTTTGATTGGCTCGTTCAAGGTCAATGTTAATTAAGTTTTAGCATATAAATATCAATATCAACGTTGCATTTTTACCAACTACGCCACTGATACTTTGTATGTTTTTTCTAGAGTCATATTTATATTTTAATTTTATGAATGGTAAGAATAAATCGAGGAATAAATTTAAGTTGATTGCTATAAAACTCGCATTATTTAAATAGAAATGGACTCCCTAGTTATAATTATAAAAAAAATATTTTTATATACTAGTGTAACGCCAATGGACTAAGTATAAGATTTTCAAATCACTTTTGTAACGAAAAGTATTTGTTTATTCCTGTAAATTGATAATAAGTAGAAAAAAAAAAACAATTTTTAAAAAAGTCCATTTTTCACCAAATCTGGGATATAACTAAGTTCCTAGAAAACCGGTCTTGGCTTGAAGGGGTTTTAACCAAAAAAAATTGAATAGTATATTTCATTACCGGTCCAGAAACTAGGCTTTTCCGGTGCGCGCACGACAGTTTCTGGTGTGAGGCGTAGCCGAACACCGGAAGTCGTGCAAGCACAGGAAAAGCTGTTTCTGGACGTGTAATGAACGATATTTTTCATAATACCTCTCTGAAATCAAGACCTAAACATAAAATTATTATAATTTTACGTATCCAAAATCATGTCATAAAACATTTTGTATTCAAATGAAACCAAACGTCAAACTTGCAAGGCAAGCAAGACAGGTATTTATCTAATATTCATCAAGTGTTACTAAGGAAAAGTGTTTTCATAATACCTCTCTGAAAACTATCATTTTCGACGTCTCTGTAGAGCAAAGAAAGTAAGTCTTTTCGGTCCGGGCACGGGAAAAATTTTCCCGGTCCCTAATTAGGGAACGGGAAAAGTTTTCCCGCTCCCTGATTTTAAGTGCTAAACTTGCAGTTATTTAGTCACAGAATAAGCATAAAGTAGAATAAATTGGGTTAAAATTATACAGCGATGCAGTCTACAAGATTAATCTAGTACATTTTAGCGTCAATAGTCTAACTTTAAGTAAAATTATTTTATTTATTCTGACATCACTTGTCACAAATACTTCAAAATTAGCTGCCTATTCAATTACAACAAAGCATACAAACACATTTCCATAGCAACGCTTGATGAATATTAGATAAATACCTGTCTTGCTTATCTTGCAAGTTTGACGTTTGCTTTCATTTGAATACAAAATGTATTATGACATGATTTTGGATACGTAAAATTATAATAATTTTATGTTCATGTCTTGATTTCAGAGAGGTATTATGAAAAATATCGTTCATTACACGTCCAGAAACAGCTTTTCCTGTGCTTGGACGACTCCCGGTGTTCGGCTACGCCTCACACCAGAAGAAACTGTCGTGCGCGCACCGGAAAAGCCTAGTTTCTGGACTGGTAATGAAATATACTATTGTATGCTTTGTTGTAATTGAATAGGCAGCTAATTTTGAAGTGTTTGAGACAAGTAATGTCAGAATAAATACAATAATTTTACTTAAAATTAGACTATTGACGCTAAAATGTACTAGATTAACCTTGTAGACTGCATCGCTGTATAATTTTAACCCAATTTATTATACTTTATGCTTATTCTGTGACTAAATAACTGCAAATTTAGCACTTAAAATCAGGGAGCTGGAAAACTTTTCCCGCTCCCTAATTAGAGACCGGGAAAATTTTTCCCGTGCCCGGACCGAAAAGACTTACTTTCTTTGCTCTACAGAAACGTCGAAAATGATAGTTTTCAGAGAGGTATTATGAAAAATACTTAACGTTTTCAGGAAAAAATCTGCCGCAGTTGTCAAAATAAAGAAATCTAAAAATGAATATAATTAGTAAATGTGTTGATAACGTTAAGAATAGCAAAACAGTAAAAAGCTCATGTACTTGACTTGGTCAAGAAGTTTTGAATGTGACTTTGAAAGAGTAATGTCACAAGAATAATAAATAACCAGAAGCCAATCTTGCCTCGTTGCTACGCATTGGCTGCCGTGACCTTGCACTGGTCGATCCGCCGAAATTCCGCCGAAACTCGCAAGTGTCGGCGCTCATAGTCGGATAACAAGCGATGCATGTCTAAGATGCACCCTCTATTACACTCGCGAACAACCACCTAAAAAAATCGATTTTTATGTAAATGGACCTGGCGCATCCGATTTTGGAGTTCGCCAGGCAATCCAGAATTGCGAAACTGGTCAAAATTGGCAATTTCTGAAAAATCTCAAATTTGATGTGATATTTTTAATTTTTCCTTGTCACCTTATATCTCCCTTACATTAAGTCTGATTGAATTAAAATTTTTAGGAGACTCAATTTGGACATTTGTTATCATGAGTGACATGAGACAAAGGCAAAATAAAGTACGTGTCACCAGTTTTATTTTTTTTTAAGTTCGTGGCACGAAATTTCTTAAAAACGCAGCAACAAATACTCGATCGAGAAAACTTTTTTGCTTTTACAGATAGATGTATATAGTAAGCGACAAAGTTGTAGCCAAATAACCGAAAAAACTTTTTCATTTCGGTGATTTTTTGATAACTACTTTAGTTTTCAAGAAAACGATGCTTCAATAAAACACATCGACGGCCGCGTCGCGACAGTTAGCAGTTGGCTTGTACTGTACTGTACTAGCGTGCCGTATCCGTTGAGCGTTGGTTTTATGTTTCTGTCTCTCTTTGGACTCACCATTAGCGAAATAAAAAAACGAGAGAGACTGCGATAAGACCTGAACAAAATAACCGATTCGACCGGTCGCGTGAACGAAATATTTTTTAATGCTAGTATGGATGAGTTTGATTTGACGGTCGGAGCACTCCTAGTATTATTATCTCTGTCGCTCTCGCTCTTTTTTCGGTAAAGGCGAGTCCAAAGAGAGACAGAAACATTGAGCAAGTAGGTACGTTATAAATATCGGTCGTAATATTTGCTAAGCATAATGTATAGAGTATTTATTTGTTTTAATTGAAATATAATAAGAACTAGTACCAGGTATTTTTCTTTTATTTTATCCATAAGAAATAACAGGATTGCCAGTAACATAACTAATAGGGTATATTAATTAAAAAAATAATATCTGAAAGAAATAGATGCAAAAAATGATATTGCAATAGGTATAAAATATATAGGTAATATAAAAAACAAGAAGGAAAGTTTCTTTTAACAAAATAAACATTAAATTAAAGTGTATCCTTATTAAGAAAAAGTGAAACAAGTAGTTAACTCATATCTTTTAATCTATTTTTATTAAATTGAAGTTTAGAATTACAAGTTAAGATACCTTATTAGCATTAAATCTAAAGGGTTTTTCAGTTACTTAGATCAGATGAAAAAACATTAATTTATTATATAGGTAAACAGAATTCAGAATTATTAAATATATACATTGAAAACGTTTTAAAATAGTTTCGCGATTATAATAATAAACTGATAGATAGAAAATGACTCCGAAAATGCTAAAATACAAATTAAATAGTAGGTATGAATATGTATACCTAACCATTGTTTAATGGTATAACCAATACCAATACGGAACAGTCAGCATCAGAACGGAGCGGTAAGATTACGCAAGTATTATAAAAGATAGAAAAAAAGATACGAATCTTTGGTATGAATCATTTGTACATTTTATTCGAATGGTACGAATCACTAAAATGAGTCGAATCGCCTATGACTACTCTATAGACAAGTTGCAGAGCATTTTTTTTTAATTTGTACGGTCGGCCAAATTTTATGGGAAATATGGACGAATTACGAGCGCATATATTTCCAAATTGTAAAACTGACATTAGGTGAGAAACATTAATTTCTATGTTTGCCTGCATCATTTTATTTTGTAAAAGTACCTAATTATGTTAAATTTGAAACCTCTGTAAAACTGAAGTGCATTATTAACTATAATCGTTGGTATTTCATTTTAGAGAGTTGCCTCCATCAAAGATGCATTTTCATGCACGTGAAAAGGGCGTTTTTGCAATACGCAATCTATAAAAGCGCTAGTAAAATTCAATCTCAAGTTCCAAAACCTACAGATTTTTGCTGCTACATCGAAAACAATGATCTCGTACCAAAGATACTAAAAGAAACAAAGCCAAGCTTTTTGGGAATTACAGCCAACTGCAGATGCAAGTTATTTACTTATACAAATAAATGAAAATGTTTTAAAGCGAATGTGCCTTGCAACATTAGTTGTTTATGCCAAGGGAAATGTGGAGCTCAATAGTAGCAGATAAGTAAAATGTAAAGTATCATCATCACTTTTTACAAATGTGTTAACTTAACTATCTCTTAACTATTGTTGCTTAACTATACGAGTCGAAGTTAAATGTAGAAATAAAATGAATATGTTGAAAAACACTGGGCATAAATAACAAAGTGAACGATATTTTAAATCGAATCTATTTAAATCACAAAAAAAAATCGCCTTTATTAAAATTTAATACTTTATTTTTTATATTTTTCTCATTTCTCAAAATTAAAATTTACGGAATAAACTTCGAAATAAACGTTACGATTATTAAATAGGTAATTATTAGTACAATACAGATCTTGGCGCTCTTAAGCTACACATGGCGTTACTGATGCTTGTGCAGTGCGTGAGCGGCCGCGATCGGTATAGTTTTTTTCGATATTGTGGCACCGTTATGTTAAAAACCAAACCACTTATCAAAAAAACACCAAAATAAAAAAGTTTCTTCAGTTCTGTCGGTTTGTCGCTTACTATATATATTTATCTCCAAAACCAAAAAAAGTTTTCGAGATCGAGTATTTGTTGATGCATTTTTAACAAATTTCGTGTCAACAACTTTTAAAAAAAAATAAAGCTAGTGTCACGTACGTTTTTTGCATTTTTCTCATGTCAGTCATGATAACAAATGTCCAAATTGGCTCTCCTAAAAATTTCAATTGAATCGGGCTTAAAGTAAGAGAGATATAGGGTGAAACTTTCAATCAGTTTCACTTAGGCTTAACTTATTTTAGTCATTTGAACTGGTTATAACAGATATATCATTAACATGCAAAACAATCTATTAATAGAGTACATAAAAAGATAGACATTCATTTTTACAAATAAAAAAGTTACAAGTATCACAGTACACGTGATAGAAGTGAATACTTCTTTATCGAGTCTCAACTTATTTTATTTATATGAGCCGGTTCCGATACATTATAATCAATTTTAAAAGATATGGGATATGGTTAATTTTGGTTAGTCGTCTAACCAACTTTCGGTTATTTTCACTTAGTTTCAACTTATTTTAGTCATTTGAACCGGTTCCGATACGTCATAATCAATTTTAATAGATTTGGTTAGTTCGGGTTAGTCGTCCAATTCACCTTCGGTTAGTTTCACTTAGTCCCAACTTATTTTACTTATTTAAGCCGGTTCCGAAACGTTATAATCAATTTTAATAGATTTGGTTAGTTCGGGTTAGTCGTCCAATCATATTTCGGTTAGTTTCACTTAGTCTCAACTCATTTTACTTATTTGAGCCGGTTACGATACGTTATAATCAATTTTAATAGATTTGGTTAGTTCCGGTTAGCTGGTCGTCCAATCAACTTTCTGTTAGTTGCACTTAGTCTCAACTCATTTTACTTATTTGAGGGAGTTACGATATGTTATAATCAATTTTAATATACTTGGCTAGTTTGGGTTAGTCGTCCAATCAAATTTCAGTTAGTTTCACTTATTCTCAACTAAAGTTCAGCACTGTATAAACAATGGTTCAGCCACGGCACATATGTGCCGTGGTTCAGCTACTATTTTCTTAATAAGATGGATAATATTAAATCAGTCAAAATGCAGTGAGCACGCTCATGAAATTCTGGCTCTGACGTGACTGAAGGTCACCAAGCGCTTTTAGACAATATACACGGTGCCAGTTGAGAGTTTGGATTCTGGTTATTTATTATTCTTGTGGTAATGTCATATCGTTTCGTTACTGGTTTGCATGGGATAGCGTGATATTGAGGTTTTATGTTTGATGATTTAGTTAATTTTTGAGCGTTCCTTATCAGTCGTTTTTAGCAAAGGCAATCGGCTGTTATTATTATCATAAGTTATTTAATTTTACTTTTTTTGATAATGGTGTCTTTGCTAAAATACTTGAAGCGTTCCATAGTATTCTGTAATTGATATCAAAAGTAGATTGACTAGCTACCCCATTTATAACAAACGACATAACCAACTGGCATCTCTCGGACACTCACTCAATATCCGATCACATGCACATTCGCTTCGACATATCCGTTGAAAATACTAAAATGGATAGCAACCGGTTGCCCAAACTTACCGATTGGATTGCCTACAACGAGCATCTAAAGTCGGAGCTTAAGGGCGAACCGCTATCCGCTTAAACTACTGAGGAACTTGATGTGGCATCGAAAGTGCTATAATAGCCTCTTACGAAAAAAGCTGTCCTGTGAAACAGGTGGCAACCAAAAGGGATGCGCCATGGTGGAACAAGACACTAAACAGGCTAAAGACTGAGTCGAGCAAAGCCTTCAATGAAGCCAAAAGACTGGGTAATGGAATAACTATCATAAAACCCTATCCGAGTATAACAAAGGAGCTTCGGAGATCCAAAAAAAAAGAACTTTTAGGTCCTTTTGTGAAGGGATAGATGAATTAGCATCATCCATTCGTCTACCTAAAGTGCTATCCAAGGAACACTCGAATGAAATCGGCCTACTAAAAAATAGAGCCCAACACACCTATGCTGAGACACCTGAAGAAAGTCTAAGGATTCAAGCAAAATTGCTAATGAAGAGCTGGCGCAAGAAGACGAACCCATTGAAACCGCTCAGCAGCCTACAAAAAGGGTAAAAGGTCTAGCCAACAAAATCTTTACAAAAAACACACCAGATGGGCGATACATAGCTTTAAACCCCCAGGAGTAGATGGAATCTTTCCAGCTTTTTACAACAAGGTATAGAGCACCTACTACCACACATACAATCACTCTTTACAGCCAGTTTTGAATTGGACTAGATTCGCAAAAACTGGAGGAAAGAAAGTTAAGGTAGCGTTCATAATAAAGACAGCCAACCAACCATCCCCATTAGCTTACCTCCTTCCTTCTTAAAACGATGGAAAAGATTATCGATAGACACGTCAGAAGCAAGTTCCTTTCTAATGCCCCAGTTCATGCAAAACAATTCGCATACCAACCATAGAAATCTACCACCCATGCTCTTCAAAATCTCGTCCGCGATATAGAGAAAGCACTGGGCCTGTTGGCGACTCTTTGGTAAAACATGGGACCTGGTGGTCCTATAACACTGTTGTAGGGCCTATTATAACCTACGCCTTCTTAGTCTGGTGGGTGAAAACAATAGTATATTAAGTATCAAGAACAGTAAGGAAAGTTTACCGATCGACGACAATGTTTGGCGACTGAGCGAAGCGAAGTCGCTAATATTGGAGGAGATCGGTAAACTCCTTACTGTTCGAGATGCTTATACTATTTTTTGTACGCCCATTATGAACACAAAGACATTGACTAAGCAAATATCTTGAAAATGGTAAAAATTGTGTTTTGGATAATTATTTCTGCCCTGTAGATTCACTAAACCCTAGGTGGGTTCTGTTACTATGGATACGATTGTAATTTTACTTTTTGATGTCACGATATTTGACAAACGCATGACTATTAGTACAGTAGTGTTTTAGAAGAATGAGTGAGTCTGAGAACGATAATTCTGATATTGAAGAGGCATGGGAAATAGGGTGCTCTTCAGTAATTCCGGAGATATCAAAAAATCGTTATGAAAAGACGTATAAAGTTTTTAAAAAGTGGTTTGAAGACAATCATGGAAAGAGCTTAAACGAGACTACCTTTTGCGGGCCCGAACCATTTTGTGACATCACTAGAGGACACGTAATGAATGAACTCAGAAATTGGAAAAACAGGCGGAAAGAGACACTTTGGGCCAATGCACCTGGGCAGAGACAGGCCAAAAGACTCATCTCTCACTCGCCTACCTACACAAAAACGCTTCGCAAGCTACACAAAATTCAGATAAAACTGGTCGTAGACATTCTCACTGGACATCGCCCTTGGAGCTACCATATCAAGAAAATGGGGACCGCCACTGACGAACAATGCAGATTCTGCCAAACTATGGCTGAAACGTCAGAACGCCTACTTTGCGAATATCAGGCACTGACTCGACAAAGGTTGAGGCATCTCGAAAATACCCTTGTGGCACCTGGAGATCTACAAAAGCTGAACCCTCGATATATTTTGAGGTTCTCGAAAGAGATAGGAATGTTCCTGTAAAATAGGAGGGCATACAGAAAAGATCAATAATTGTGGTCGACGTGTTGAAGGACATACCATGTTGACAAAATATCTGATTTGTGGAATTACGTATTTTTAATGCAGGTTTGGCGTTCTTTAATACGTTTTGCTAATGGCCTATAGGTTTCTTTCACCCAGGTAAAATGTATTATATTCACATGGGACCTTTAAAGGTCTTATGTGAATATAATAGATTTTATGATCTACATTGTTGGTTTTGAGAGACCAAAGGCTTCTAAAAAAATAAATAAAAAATCCAGGTCCGTATTTAAAAAAATGAAGTTGATGACGAGGGCCCGGACACGAAACGTCAGATTTAAAATTTGATAGTGCCATTTTATAAAGGAGAAAAAGGAGCAATAATAATGTTAAATTTATCTTATAGTTTCTCTTCAAATAAAGTCAGGAAAAAATAAAAATAAAATAGCTGCTTTTCGGTTTTTTAAGGATACTTCCGGAAGTAGTCGGAATTTTCTAAATTTCTCAACGGCATATCAATGACTCCTAAAATACGCAACTTTGCCCCCATTTAACCGAAATTTTCGGACTTTTTTAGGACGATAGCCGTGGCTTCGTGGATTTTGAAGCGAAAATTCACTTTAAATTCAACCGTCTATTAAAAATAAGCTGTGCTATGGATCCAAATACACTGCGAATATAATATAATGAAAATCTAATACCGCCCTAGCGGCTAGCTTTTTAGGAGCGCCATTTGAGTATTTGCAATCGCTGCCGTGCTGGATTAGCTTGCTCCTCAATGCGCACGGGTTATAATGTCACACCGGTTTACACATTCCGTCCCATTTGCCGAGATTTACCCTCGCACCGCCGCGTAAGATGTTTACACATCAAAAAAGAAATAAAATAATGCGTCCAGGGTGTACTAGTTGAGTAGATGGCTTGGTTATGTGGGAGGACTAAATATTCTCCCTATCTACTTCACATCACTTTATAGTCACCCTATCCAACAACAGATGGTTCCACCCGCCTTGCACTCTGCGCCTTTCAACTTTGACTCCCCCTACCCAACTTCACACTTTGCCCCCCTAATTCAACAGCAGGTGGTCCCACTTTGTCCATTTCAGTTTATCTCCCTACTTAACTTCACAACTTTCTCCAATAATTATGATTCCAACTTTGATAAATCTATTGACCTACTTGACTGCATATCTCCACCTCCACTATTCTCCCACCAACTATACATCTTCTTGACAGCTTATAACCACATCCACATAGTTAAAAACCCATGCTTGATCCTGGGAAGCATCAATGCCTCAAATAACTTAAAACTAACCTTTACTAAAGTGTTTAGAATTACTGACCACAAAACCCATAACTTTCAATGGATCCTGTATCCTCACAATTATATGCTCAACGAAACATATTCGAATTCAAAATTTATTCCCAAATCACGCTAGTTATTAACCCCATCCAAGTTGCTGCCGTTTGTTTGTCAACTTTCCTCTAGTAGTGGTATAGTATAGAATCTTTAATTTGATATTAGCATTGGGCCAACTCGATGACGATTTTACATACTTGCATAAAATGAAAGGAGTATTTTGAACATGGTTCTGTAGATAACAGATAAATATATGTAAGAAACGAACCTAATCTTTTGAAAATTAATTTATTCTGAACTTGAACTACAGAAAATTCCCTGTCGACGCTCAATGCGATCTGCGTCCGGTCTCAAAGTCAAGTGCCCCTATTATATAACGATCCTTTACACTTAACAGGCAATATCTTAAGAAGATAAGGTTCGATGGTTACTCTTAAAACTAATCGTCATAAATCTAAATGGACTGCTCTGGGAAGCGCTCTAGTTCTAGTTGGAACCGATGTCAAGGGGTCGAATTCCAAGAAGGTGATGGCTCACATATAGATAGATGATGAAAGCTCATTTAAATTGCATAAATGCATAAAATTCGACAGATGTTAGTATAATTTCCAGGGCCGGATTAAGGGTCCAAGGCGCCCTAGGCTATCGGCCCTCGGCCCCGGTTTTCTTTTACTGCACTAATAAAAATTATCTCTTAATAAGAATTAAATAAAATTTTTTGGAAAAAAAATACTACTTTATTTTTCGACATTTCATTGGAGCAAATTCAATAATTGTGACAAAAGTCTAATGTTTGGTCCAGTTCCGATTCAATGGCTAAAATAGATAGGTCTGTCACCTTTTGTTGACTTAAAGTGCTTCTCATGTGGTTTTTCACTCTATTTAGTGTTTTTACGCTATTTTCGCTATTGCTTATTCCTTGGAGTTTTTTCGAAGATTTATGAAAACACTTGTTTTGTGATATCGTTCTCATGACTGCATGCTACATCTAATAGAATTTAAAAATATAAATATTCTATCTGCCTGAATTTGAAAACAGCGTAAAGTTATATAGCACCGAACATTAACAAGAGACTAGATGGTCCACTCAGTCGGCACTTTTGATGTAGCGCTTACAAAGGCGAGATGTTAGACTTTAGACCAGACGGAGTGAAACGCGGCACGAGGCCTGAGCAATTAACCAGCATTTCATCAGGATCCGCGACGGGGCAACGAGGGAAATACTGGGGGCAGGACATAGAGTGAACCTTCTAACACCGAACATTAAAAATTTCTTTTCGGCCTTGGTTTTAGTGTCAAAATTTCGGATTGTCGACGGGTTCGCGGCGCCCCTAGGCTATAGCCTAGTCGGTAATCCGGCTCTGATAATTGGTCTGAACCAGCGCGAATATAAAAGTAAAAATAGAAGCCCGCCTATATTAAAACCCTTTCAAATGGCTTAGCATTATTGTTTACTAAGAGGGTCTTAAGTGTCATCCTTAATTATTTATTAATTAAAAATAATTCCAAACTTATTTTACGACTTTATAGGAGATATCCATGGCTTGTATAATGAATGGCAGAAACGATTTTGATTTATTATTTGACAAATACCAAACTGTAAGTATAATTAAAGATAGCTATCAACGATATGACGCAATAAAAGTTAATTGATACCCAATCCAAAACTACTCTTGATCCCATGAGCGATCGATTGGTATGGTGAGACATTTGCTTAAGAGTGAGAGAATATATAGTTCGTGTGAGGATAGTGAGGTGGAAATAAGTAATAAAGTAGGTTCGAGTATTTTCAATAGATATGTCAGCGTAGGAACTTTTGAGATTCACGATTGGAGAACGTGTGGAATTAGGTAGCAGGATAAACTGAAATAAGCAAAGTGGTGCCATCTGCTGTAGGGTTAAGAGGGCAGTAGTGTAAAGTTAGGTAGGGGAAGATTTAGTAACCCATACATGGTCTTCTACATAACCAAACTATCTACTTGGCTGGGATATAATAATGACGCAAAACATGTATTGATCTTCTAGGTGACAAAATGGAGAACCCAAGAAGCAGTTTCAATGATCAATTGTATGATTATCGAAATACTTTTAAGGCTTCTGGAAATGTTGAAGATCAAATTATCAGTTACATATCTGAATCTCAGTTATCTTCGGGCGCATTGTCGCAATTGGAAAATATTGAAAAGCAAAAAGGCAAGTAGCGCTGTTGGAAACTTTGCTACGGCTTTTGTTTGGGGACGCCGTTATAAAATAATGTAATGACATAATTTTCTTATAGACTATTATCAAGTAACAGAGGAAAATCTTTTTCCCCGACCAGCAAGCCCTCCAAAACCGGTACCCGAATCGCCCTTTATAAACACCTTCGCGCGTCTTCTTCAGAACGATTCCCGAAAAACCTCGACTCCTTTGATTGCAAAGATCCAACTCGAGGCGAAAAATCTGGGAACCACCTCGTCCACATCGACGTCCACGGTTGCCATACGACGTCCCGCTACCCACGTGACTACGCCGAAAATAAGCTTTACCATACCACACGACGCCACTGAATCGGACATAGCTTCGATGGTAGAGGATTTAGAATCTTTCGCCGAAGAGATTGAAAAAGGTAACACTTTTAGAAATCGATATTCGTCCTGCAGACTTATTCCTACAGTGATATCAACACTAGAGCGTTAAATTATAAGCGAGATGCATCGAAAATATACGATAAAATGAAGACGTTTGTCAATATTTTAGTTCAATTTTATCCAAATGACCAAACAACGATTAGTTAATGAAGAATAAACAAAACTTAATATACAATTTACCTATATTACTAGGTTTTATTTATTGTTGATTAACTGACCTATTTATAAGGATGTATCCCTCCTATAATTCAATACATTTATATCCATGAAAAAAATATATATATTTCCGTTGTCATAGAAATCGACTCTGATGAAAATGTGAAAAAACCTCCTCACGATAACCAAAAAAGGGATGAGAATAATACTGAATGTAATAAACAGGCTATCAATGAAACCAATGAATTAAC
>JAEQML010074270.1:0-14472 GCA_016904865.1 Pissodes strobi | reverse complement strand
AGGGAGATACCATGTCGCCTAAACTATTTACCGCTATTTTGGAACATGCGTTTAAGGACCTCAAGTGGGACACCACTTCTGCGTTAAGATCTTGGGAATAAATTACTGTATCATCCGCATACAGGGCTTGAAGGGTTTTGGGATTTGAAGGAAAGTCAGCAATAAAATATCTGAATCCATTGTGCCACACCTTCTCGAAAGCCTTTTCTATATCGAGGAGCAACATCACGGTAGATTGCTTCTCATTGAAGCATTGGTATACGTCAGTTGCGATTTTCGCAACCACCATGGTAGTGCCATGCTTTCCGCGAAATCCGAACTGCTCCTGCGGCAAAATGCACAGTTTTTCCACCTCGGCAACAGAAGCTTTTCAGCGACCTTACCGAGTCTGTTTAGCAGCGAGGTTGCCCTATATGAGGCCGGCGATTTCAGGTTTTTGCCTGCTTTGGGGAACAGCACTATGTACGCTTTCTTTCAAACAGAGGAGAAGCGTTGCAGCCGAATAATTGCATTAATAATGTGCATATATTGGATTAAGGTTTTGTTAGGCATGTTTCTAAGTAGGATGTAAGGAATATTATCCGGACTGGGAGCTCTATTTCTCGGAAGTTGGCAGAGAACTTTGCGGATTTCCGTCGGGGTCACTGAGTTTTTCGAGTGCTTTAGGGTACTTTCGGTCTTTGAACCGATTGATTTGTGTCGTGATATTTACGTGCTCTAGTGTTGCGTTTAGTACATCGCTGTAAATTCCCTCTAGGTAGTTCGCGAAGGCGTCTGCTTTCCCTAGATCGTCGATAATATCTACGCCGTTATGTCTAAGCTCAGAGCTTTCAGCACAGCCTCCGCGGGCTCTTCTAGCGAGTGTCTACAGCGAACCATCCCTCACACTGACATTGTTCACGTAATCAAGCCATTGATTGTTTCGGTGTTCACGAATTTGTACCTTTATCGCCTCTGTGAGCTCTCTCACTCGGGCCGCCATAATTTCTGTCCTGTTTCTCTGCCATCTGTGTCGAATTCTATTACAGAAAGAAATTAAATTTAGGATAGATTGGGGAAGTATTTCTGTCCTTGGACACATTGGATCACGGATGCGCTGGATATAATGTTAGATGGCTGACTTAATTTTCAAGTTCCTGGGTTGTGTCTATTTGTCGGGGAATGACACCAGCCTCTCGGAACGCTCTCCAATCAAGATTCATGTAATAGGTTACGGCGCGGCGTCTTCCGTAGCTGGAGCTCTGCGATGCAGTGTAATCATTATTGGAAAGTGGTCCGAGTTTAGCGTATCCATTTCCTGGAGCCTTGAAGCCCTTATCTCCCCCCGAGTAATAGCTACATCCAGGAACGAGGCGCCTCTGATGAAGGTGGGATCTGTGGTTCTGTGAAAGGATATTTCCAGGTTATTTGCGATTATTCTGCTTAATAATCTACCTTAGCATTGGTAACGCTGCCCCTTCAGCGTGGGTAGCAGTTAGGCCACCAATGAGTAAGAATTTTGCGGTAAAAATGTAAGGATATCGGGTTCAGTGAGGCGGAGAGCCGGAGGGGCGTAGGCGCCGCTAATACGTAGGCCATCCGCAGTCTATACTGACATGTTCAATATGCGTACGGATGTTGCGTACTCTCCTGTAGCGGATTGACCTCCAGCTCGATCAGGCCTATCATACCGCTCCAACCTGTAGTTTCGTATTTTTAATACGAAGTCTACGTTTATGTTGGTTTCAAGTAGGAAAATCACCTGAAAATTGGACGAATACACAAAATTTCTGAACTCGCCCAATTTGGACCTAATTCCGTTACAATTCCAGCTTGCAATATTGTACTTGGATACATTTATATATGTTATTATATTCAAGTGTGAAGAAGAGTATCGAGGCTTGCATAATTTGTATACGGTCGCCTCGACACGCTTCGAGCATATTTGCATATGCTTCAAATGCTCTAAAAAGCTCATCAATATTTATAAGACTGTTGATTTTGGTTATGACATCATTTAATTTAGTTAAGTTGGTGGTTATGTTTGAAGGATTTGAATTTATATTTAAGTTAGGAATATTTTGTTGAAGTACAGCATCACTAACCTGTACAGTTTTGTTTTTATCTAATTGGTTCTCTATTCTCTGGCTCCTTAGAGGGGGAAACTGCCATTCGTATTCTTTTTCCCCTGCTTGAAGTGGGCCCTTGCTCGGGCCAGGGTCTCTTCGTTGACCCACTGCATTTCTGGATTCTTGTGGATTCCTCCAGGCGGTATTTGTCGGTGGAGGCGCCGGCTTGTATACCTGTTTTGGTTTGTTGGGCCGTTGTTTTAGCAGATTTACTTTATAAAGGTTTAGAGGTCGCTTTTGGTTTTTTGACTGCTCTGGCTCTAGTGTTAACAGCCTTGGACGCCGAAGAGGACGCAATACTGAAATTATCGTCCTCTGTGTGCATAACTTGTTCCAGCTTCCAACCAGTGGTTGGAAGCTGAAGTTTCGTTTAAATGGTAGCTGCTTAAACGGAACCTTAAATATATATGTCTTTCTGTGATTCTTGTTGCAGTGTTTCTGTTTTGGTGTCTTTTTGTGGGAGTGGGTGGGTTGCTTGGTCCTGGTTTTTCAGGTAACTTGTTTTGAGTGATCACTGGCGATGTGTGTCTTGATGTGGCTGTGTAAGGCTGTTTGCTACTAGTGGTCTTGGGTTTTTTACTGCTTGCTCCGCACTTAGTAGTGAAGAAGGGCTGGCCTTCTTTTTACCAGTGTCTATTTCTGACCTTATCTGTTTTTTAATTCCAATCGGGTGGGCGTCTTTCAGGTGCTGTCTTACCCTGGTAACTATCTTGCAGAGATCAGCTGCGCTGAGCGCCTCTGGGTTTATTTTCTGTAAACCCTCTACGTTTATTTTACATGTCAGGCATACTTCCTTATACCTGGCTGTTTTTTCTAGTATTTTGTTTGTTGTGGTGTTACTTATTTTCCTCTCCGGGTTTAAGTCCAAGAAAACGCTGGACATACTGTCCTCGTCGTCATGTGGCTCATCCATGTTAGTTTCGGGGTTACGCCCCCGAGGGCTAAAAAATAAAACAAGTTCCCTGAACTTTCAGGTGACTTCACTAGTATTTAAAAATAAAAGCTGTCAAATAGTTTTTTCTAATATAAAATTCCGATAAATCCCAGAATTAAATACGCGCAGAGCTTCTTTGTACCTGAGAACTCTTTGCGAATAGTAACAAAAAAAAGAAGAGACTTTGGGTGCGACCAAGTCGTGCGTTTATTTCTGTCTTTATAGTTTTTATTTCCATTATCACATAAAATGAGACACTCACGGTACAAATCAATCAATGTTAAAATGTTTTCCTGAGCACGCCATATTGCAAGTTACGTTAACTGACACCAACGAGTTCTTCAACTACTCTCGACGCGACTGAACAGAATGAACAAAAATACCAAAAAATTCGACTGAACTAAAAATCTTTTCCACACTGCTGAAATCGGCTTCGGCATCTTTGATTTTACCGACAAGCGTCGGTAAATGGATCGGCTTCGGCTTAATTTTGTTGGGCGGCATAGGCCGCTGGCATGCTAACACCTACCAAAAGAGGCCATCCGGCTCTGCCGATTGGTAAAGCCGACTTAGGTGCGGATGCGGCTTAACGTGCATATAAATGCTTAATAAAACCTCCTATCGCAGACAAAAGTTCCTTTTTATACCTAATTTAAAAGAACTCTGGGGAAATACAAATTTTTATTTGCATTAAGCCTAATACTATTTATCGGCAATTCAGCGAATTCTGAGCAGAAAATGTTCTGTACTGCTTTTTATATTTCTGGGTATTAAGTATAATATATATCCTGTAATTTTTTTAACACTATCTAGCCCTAATTGATTTTCGATATATAAAATTAAGAGAGTTCATATAAATGTATATGTTCTCAGACTAGGAATGCATATAGCAGTTTTATTGTAAAAATATTGTTAGAATTTGGTGTTTCTCTTTATAAACATATAATATTTAGCGCTTTGTTTCTGCAATTCTCATTATGTAGCGCAAAATTTAATTTGGGATCATCTGATCACCTGAACACTCTCTAGGAAAACATTTTTAAAGTGTATATATTAGAAGTGAAGAAATGAATGAATATTTTTACGTTTTCGAGTGTTATTGGTTTAACGACCAACTACGTAGGAAACGTGATGCAATGTTCCTGGTGCATGAGCTGTACCAACTTAATGGTTCAGATAGGCTGAAGGGGGTTATAAAGCGATGTGGGATTGAGTATCGGAATGATATAAAAGCAGCCAAAGTTCATGCGAATGATATTTTTATAAATTCTTCTAGAAATCCGTCTCGTGCAGCGTGGCAGATTGTCAATATGTTCCGTCATGACAAAACAAAAAATCACGAAGTGTCATCTATCAAGCCGCACCACATCACCACATCTTTTTTTATAAACATAGCAGGAAAACTTGCTGGCGAACTGCCAAGAGCAAACCACAGTCATGATTTCTATTTTAATGAGCTTAATTTAGGGAATGTGCCCAGGAACTTTGAATTTGATGAAGTAACATTTATAGAGATCAGAGATATTATCTATAATCTCTAAAACTCGAAAAGTAGAGATTATTATGGATTAAACAGAAAAGTCATTAAGTCTATTATCAATATTATAGTGTATCCTCTTGTAAAATTAATCATCAATTGTCTTAATCAAAACGTATTTCCTTCATCACTAAAATTGTCTCGGGTCGTCCCTTCTCAAAAAAGGAGGCATAAATGAGGTGTCGAATTATCGACCTATTTCACTGATACCTATAATTGCAAAAAATTTTGAGGAAGCACTTAAATCTAGAATATTTGCTTATTTTGAGGATAACAATCTATTAAACAAACAACAGTTTGGATTTAGAAATAATATGTCGACGAGTACGGCAATCAACAGTCTTATATATAAAATAACAAAGGCCTTTGACGAGGGTGATCATACTTCTGCCTTGTTTTGTGATCTAACAAAGGCTTTCGATTGCGTGTCGTCTGAAATCCTTGTAAGTAAGCTCGAAATTTATAGGTTTGCGGAAGGATCGCTGAGGCTGCTGCAGTCCTATCTCGGAGGCAGATGTCAGACGGTGGATCATGGTGGGAGCCGGTCTACCGTAGAGCGCATGGAGTTTGGAGTTCCTCAGGGCTCGGTTCTGGGGCCACTTTTGTGATCCGTCTGCTGACTTTATTCTTTTTGCCGACGATACGACGGCGTTACGCAATGACAATATTAAGAGTCAGTCTGATGATGAGCTCTTAGGGGCACAGTCTAGGATAACCGGCTGCTTTGCGGCAAATGGTTTGAGTCTGAATGTGTCAAAGACTGAAAAGCTGACCTTCACTCTGAGTCGGAATGCTTGTTAGGGTACGGAGGCTTCTGTGAAGTTTTTGGGCGTGTGTTTGGATGCACGGTTGACGTGGAACTGTCATGTGGAGTACGTGTCTAGAAGGGTCTCCTCCGGTGTATATGTGCTGAGAAATTTGAGTCGGAATGTTTCCAAGAAGATCTTAGTCTCGACATTTCATGCACTGATTCAGTCTAGCATTTCATATGCTTTACTGAGTTGGGGTCATGCAGCTGGTGCGATTAGAATATTCGCGCTGTAGAGACGCGCCGTGCGGGTCGTCATGGGTTGAACTGTAGAGCGGACTGTTGGCAGTCTGGAATATTGACTGTGTTCGCCATGTACATCTTCGAATGTCTAAAGTATATCAAGAAGAACCTTCAATTATATACAAGGCTCGATCAAGTACACCCATATCAAACGAGATTTTTTAACAACCTTATTGTTGATTTCCACCGAATAAATAGGTCTAGATTTGCATTGAATTATCATGCTCCGATGCTGTACAACACTCTTCCTGCTTGCATTAAGGGGTTGTCGGTGGAGTTATTCACAAATAAAGTAACGCGATTTTTGCAGCGCGAAGCATTTTAATATATGAATGAGTTTTATGCCTATAATTTCGGAGACCTTCAAATTTAATATTCTGCTAGTTACTGTGCTTTGACTTCTTGTATAGTATTGTCCAGTTGTATACTTTACTATTTTTACTGTATTTTTTGTTGTATAGTTTTACCTTGGACTTAGCATCTATTGACGCGTGTAAACTATTTTGTACAAGCACGAATAAATGCTTTTACTTTACTTTACTTTATTTTTTTAAACCGCCCACTGTAAAATCTATCCAAATTTGTACTTGAAGGAGAGTTTATCATCTTCTGACTGCTGCTATATATTTTGAAGCCGTCATAATTAGAGAACATGTATACCTTGATTACCCCAGAGGTAACTGCAAATTTTCTCGAGTAACAGTTGTTAACTTTCACTCACTGTGTAGATCTCTTATATTCTGAAATAAACCATGTGAGCTTTTTTGCTTGGCTTCAAGGGATTTTATTCCGAGATTGTACATTTTACTAGTAGAAAATATGTATTATTTTATCATTTCTAATTGTTATTCTTTACAGGCTCTGCGACCTTTCCAGCGTCCTGCAAAAGCGCAAACGAACAACCTCGAGACGTCGAACCAAACTTAAGCATCGTTCTAATTCCATTAGCTCCAATTCCTCAACAAGTTCGTCCTCTCGACTCAAACGTGGTGGTTCAGACCCACAATCGTCAGATTTCGACGTTGACGAAAATTCCGAGCCAAATCTTGACTCCAGCAGCGACCGGAACTCACCTCTCCGTACCATTTCGGACGATGAAGAACGGGAGCGACTAGCCAACGCGTTATGGGACGACATCAGGAACAGTTCGGATGACCAGGGCGGTTGGAGCAGTAGCGCCGATGAAGGCGATAGTAGTGAGGACGAGAAGAAGAGGAAGACAAAACGGAAAGGATTAAGTGTAGGGGATAAGAAGGGGAAGAGTGAGCAAAAGAAGAAGGTCGAAAACAGTTCAAGTAGTGGGACGAGTAGTAGTGATAGTGAGAACGATAACGCAAGTGAAGACAAGGACAATAAAAACAGGACCAGTAAGGTAAATTATTTTAGTGGTGCATATACAATAGAATTGAAGCTTTCTAGTCCCTAGTCTTGGATCATCAAAGTAGGAATCAATAACATCATAGCGACTACAAACGCTGGTGTTAACATCATCCCATTGCTTTACTGTGATAATATAATTCCCGATCTTATTTTGTAAACTTCCCATTACTAGTATGTTTATCAACCATTGAATGATTTCAGGAAGCCGATTTGGACTCGAGCGACGAAGAGGACTTCGTGGGAGTTCGAAAGGGTCGAGGGGCTTGGCGGCACGATCCCCTCCTCAACAGCTGTCTAACGAGCGATTCCGACTTGGACTCCGACTGGAGCGGCCCATCAAGGAGGCGATTGCGGAAAAGGTGATTGCAATAACTATTTGGTCGGTCACAGATTTGATACCATCTGATTGAATAAGGTTTAAACATCAAGGACTCTACACACATGCGCACATGTATTAGACCTTTGTATGCTAAAACAAAATGAAAACGGAGTTTTCTCAAATTTTCAGATAGGTACCGGCTTCTTCACGCCAATTTACTCATTATTTATTTTTTAATTCCGCCAAACCATAAGCTACAAATAATAAAGAAATAATACATCCATTAATGGCACTATATATCTGTACTCAAAGTGTCTAAAACTAACTAATTGCGTCAACATTGCATATGGCATATTTTCAAATTTGATTCCCTTGACATGCCAACCCAGCTACTTTCGATCATGTGAGACGAATGTCTTAGATGTGATATTAACAACAAAATGATACAAAAAATATATAAACTTCCCCATACGATCAAAACTCAAGTTACATTAAAATAAAAAATCAGATTTGATAAAATGGAGTAGATAAGATAACATATGGGACGCAAAGCAAGTGGCGGTATAAGCACAAGAAAAAGTAACACAGATAAATCATTAATTTAGGCAAAACTGGAGCAATAATTACCTCGTTAGTGTGTGTGAGGGCTGGGGAAATTCGACGGTCTCGGTCTTATCTGACGAACGTGGAAAGCCTCTAGAAATAATGGAAAAAAACGTTAGCGTCATGGCGTCCGCGCGCTTCACAGGCAATAAAAAAAAGATTAATTCCAGAGAAAAACTCACCTAGTACAGTATGTAGATCCCGAAAAATCGGTCGTGTCAAAACACCAAGAGATTCCACAATATATCCCCAATAAATGGGTTGAATTAAATCACAAACTAAATGTGGAGTGTCTGAAACTGCACTCAAACAGAAAGCTTCTCTCCTCGCCGACCAATCTAACTAGAAAAAACTCGATCGTTTTCGTCAATTTGCCTTTGACTATGTCCGATCAAGAAATAGGGATAAACTGAAACAAGCCGAGCGATTTCGATACAAGAAATATTTCTAAGATAACAAACAACTTAGTTCTCGTTTATTATGAGGTATATACCGGGTGTTGCATCGGAAAACCGTTCATAGGAAATCCCATGCAAATTTTATTACCTCCTAATATTATCTTCCCTATTCATTTTAGAGCAAACTTGTATTAGACTTTTTTGAAGGTCCTTGTATGATAGACTCCCATGTAAAATATGAATAATTTTCATTTAGCGAATTAAGAGGTATTTTGAAAAATGTTTCCTAAAATTTGTGGTACAAAAATGCGATCTTGATAATTGTCTCAATTAAACCACCAGCAGATGTCAAATTATAATATCTGACAAACGATTTCATATTTTATAGTAACTATATTTGTCTTTATTTGTTAAAAATGTTCTACACAACAGAAGAAAAAGTAACCATGATTAAATGGTACTATTCCGGTAACAGTTTTCGGGCAATAGTCAATATGTTTGCCTTGAATTATCCTGATAGACCTGTACCCAGCAAGTCAACAGTGCGTAATGTTGTTCAACGTTTCGAGAAAGAAGGCACTGTAATGGATAATTGCAACTGCTCGAAACCGATTGCCGGAGCCGAAGAGCAGGAAAACAACGCGGATTTGGAAATCCTTCTTCATGTCGAGGTGAATAATGGCCTTAGCACCAGATGTCTTGGTGAAGTTGTGGATAAGTGTCACACCACAGTGTGGTCAAACTGAGAAAATATAAATATCACCCCTACAAGTATCAAAAACATCAGGAATTACGAGACGGAGATGAGTTTCGAAGAGCCGAATTTTGTTTTAATGTAACGCAAAGAGCCAATAATGACCGAAGTTATTTGCGCAATATCTGTTTCACGGATGAGTGTACGTTTACACTGAACAATGAACCTAATTCTCAAAACCTCAGGTATTGGAGCAAAACAAATCAACACCGCTTTGTTGAAACAAGGACACAATATCCCCAAAAGATTAATTTGTGGATGGGTATTCTGGGACATCATATTATTGGACCATTTTTTTTTTGGAAGGAAACTTGACTGGGGAATCTTTTCTCGAATTACTACAAAATTACATTGAGCCAGCACTGGCAGAAGTTGCTCCGGAAAATTAAGAGACCTGGTTTCAGATGGATGGTTGTCCTGCACACAATACACTAGCAGTTCGTGAATACCTGCAGAACGCCTTCAATGGGCAAAATCACACCATTGGTTTCCAACCAGATCGTCCGATCTTTCTATGAACGACTTCTTGTGGGGACACCTGACAAGTCGCATTTACAAAGAAACCCAAACTTGGAACAATTAAAAAATACAATTTCTGCGGTTTGTGCACAAATTTCCCCTCAACAGCTTAGCAACTCAAGAATGGAATTTTACGACCGTCTAGGGTACTGTTTAGCAGTAAATGGGGGATTATTTGAACACCTGATTCAGTAGAATAAGCAATTTGTATTTAATTATTGTTGCTATTTCTTTGTTTTTATTGTTTAGGAGAATTAAAGTTCCTTTTTCTGCTATTGCGTAGAACATTTTTAATAAATAAAGACAAATAGTTACTATAAAATATTAAATCGTTTGTCAGTTATTATAATTTGACATCTGCTGGTGGTTTAATTGAGAAAATTATCAGGATCGCATTTTTGTACCACAAATTTTAGGAAACATTTTTCAAAATACCTCTTAATTCGCTAAATGAAAATTATTCATATTTTACATGGGAGTCTCTACCATACAACGACCTTCAAAAAGTGTAATACAAGTTTGCTCTAAAATGAATAGGGGAGATAATATCAGGAGGTATTAAAATTTGCATGGGATTTCCTATGGACGGTTTTCCGATGCAACACCCGGTATATATCTAATACTATGTTTACTATATTTCCTAATTGCAGAAAGGGCAAAAGACAAGCAAGTAATGATGAAGGACGTTCTGATAGTGATGAGACCATGGATAACTCGGATGACTTAAAAACTCCCAGTAAAAAAGACTTAAATTCCGACAATTCAGACGATAGTGATTTTGAAATGTAAGTGGTAATTAATTAAAATGTTTTTAATCACTTTACTCCATATGCTTTTGTGTTCAGCGCGTATTATGATATCAAGGTTTCAAATATATGATGATTTTTATTTTTGTAATTTATTTTAGAATAACAAAAGAGAAAACTCCCCAGAAGATAATAATGATCACCGATGATGAAGATTCTCCAACTAAGGTCACTCCAGGTAAGGTCAAAGATATGAACTAACTAATTATTGCTTTATTTTAAATTTTCCGACACAGCTATTTATTTAATATTTAGAATACCAAGTTGGAATTGGAACCTTCAGTTTTAATCATCTCCTGATGGTGCTAACATGGTTAGTAAAACGCGTGTCAAGTGCATAAGTTATGTATCTGTATTCTGGATAAAACTTGAATTTTGCATCAGCTAAGCTTCTAGTACGCTGATATATGAAAGTAGCTATTATATCTTTTGAATAATCTCGGATAGGAACGAGATTGACACAGCTTTAATATCAGTTAAGTCTGCGGCTATTGGAACGGATAGTATCGGTGTCTTCATGTTATTTAACTGTTATTCTGACATGCCTATAATTCTGCGTTTGATGAATAGCTGCATAGAAACTTCTACGTTTCCTATTGCATGGAAAAGCTCGTTCCACCTACTTGTTCCCAAAATCTCTGATCTCATTAAGCCTTAAGATCTTAGACCCATAACCATCCTTCCAGCTATGACTAAGGTTAGGAGTTTTAGAATACACGAATGCATTGACCTACACAATATTTTATCACCCATTTTATGCACAACTACCCTTTTAAGTTAACTAATAATGTTTTGAGGCAACTGATTGCCAGGGTATTTTACAAATTATCTCAACGTATTTAGGCTTTAGTAAAGATGCCTGTCGTTTAGTAAGAAATTACCTGACGGGTCGCACACGATGCGTAAAATTAAATGGATATCAATGGCACACTCGGACAGTTTGGCCTACCCTTTTTATACATTTACAACTTCACACCTATGCGAGGTTTGCTTCCATACAGTTCTATGCAGTTGGCACTCAGATCTACTTGTCATTTAGGCCAGATAATATTTAACCAGTCAATGCCAAGCTTCCACATGATCTTAGCCTCCTAACAAAGGCATCAGAGGCTCACTGTTTGAGTTTGAATCCTTAAAAGTGTCCAGTATTACAAGAACCTCAAGCTTGAGAACAACATAAGCGCCAACTTAATATAAATTTTTCCTCCAGCACTAGAAATCTTACAACTTTATGCACATATCAAAAGTATGACAGAAATGTGAGTGCGAGGCTGAAAGACATTGGGATGGTTGAATACATAATATGAAGGAAAGAAGGCTTTTTCACAACTAAGTTATTGTTAGAAATCGCCGAGGTATCTTTATCAAACAATTAAGTCCAGGTGTGATGCACATAACTTAGATTTACGGCATAAATATAGTAACAGCATTTTATGTTTTTTTTTTGTGATCTGGTAAAAATGCACTCTTATGCACACCCCCCAGGTGGGGGCCAGTGTTGGACTCGCTGCAGTAGCATAACAACTAAAACTTCCAGCTATTGCCGACCTGTGCTAGAACCCCTCCAGGGGATCATCTGCTGCACGTTGGGTTAAGGACTTCCGGGATTGAATCCTATTAAGTCCTGATCATCCTGTATAAGTAGAATAAAACACAAAAACAAATCTCCAAATCTACAGTATCTTTATGTCAAAAAATTGTTGATTTAGGTTACATGTTTTGTTTGATTTATTTTTGTGTTTTATCCTACTTAAACAAAGTCAGTATCTTAGAGAAATATGGATGATTTCTTTGATTTAACTGATCATCCTGTGTAGTTCCTTCTCATGTGATTACTTCATCACGCATCTCTTGTACAATATGTCGTCTCTTATGTTGTGTTTTTTTCCAATTAGACTCCTGGGTCTAGTGTATTTGGTCCATCTTCTGATCCTTGGGTCATCTCGGTGATAGTTGATCACTTCTCCCAGTTCTTCATCAGCATGGTTTTCGGCCTTTAGGAATACGCGCCTGGCCTTTTCGACTGCCACTGTAGGTCTCGTTGCAGGTCAGCATTTCTGACGAACCAAGGTGCGCCAGCTGCTTTCCTGATTAGTACGTTCTCTGTATACTCTTTAGCAATTTAATGCTTGATTTGGCTGCGTATCCCCAGACTGTTGGGCCATACGTCAGTTGAGTTCTCGCTATTGATTTTATCATAATAAGTTTGGTCTTCAATGCCATTCAATCCTTCCCAATTAAGAGATTCAGCATGGCCATTGCCCGTTTAGTATTGTCTCTTGCAGCTTGGATGTGCCTTTTCCATGTCAGACCACGGTCCAAGTGTACTCCAAGGTACTTGACTTCGTCGCTCCAAGGAATGTTGGTGTTATGTATCCTTATGTGTGGTCCTGCAGCCTTCCTCCTTCTCAGAAGGATTATGGCTTGCGTTTTTCTCTTGTTTACTTTGATCTTCCACTTGATCAGCCAGTTGTTGATTTCGTCTGTGGCCCTCTGTAGCACAGTGCTTATCCTCGTGGTGTTGTTATGTGTGTATTGTATCATTGTATCGTCAGCATACAATGATACCTGTACATCTTCGATTGGTGGTATGTCGTAGGTGAATATTGAGTACCGGACCGGTCCAAGGGCTGAGCCCTGCGGTACTCCTGCCTCAACTATTCTTGGTCTGGATGTTTCGTCCTTCATCTTCATGTGGAATCTTCTGTTCGTCAGGTAGCTTTTGATCATTCGATCAAAGTAGCCTCCTACTATCATCTTATAGTACAGCCCCTGGTGCCATACTCTGTCGAATGTTCTTTCTACGTCTAGAAAGATCGCACCTGTCGCTTTCCCGCAGTTGAATCTTTTGGTGATGTGTTCCACTGCTTTGAGCAGCAGTAACTCTGATGAATGTCCTGCCCTGAATCCATACTGGATGCTGGGGATTGTAACTTGCTCGCTCGACTCGTTGTTAAGTCTTTTCAATATGACCCGCTCTGCCTCCTTGCTAACAGCCGAAAGGAGACTGATAGGCCTGATAGGCCCTTCAGGATTGGTCTTATCCTTACCTGGTTTAGGTATTACTACCACCTCAGCCTCCTTCCACCTGTCAGGGAAGTGTCCGAGTCTCATCATCGCGCTGATGATGTTAGCGGTTGCTGTTATACCTTTTCTCGGTAGCTTCTTTAGTATTTTATGTGTGATCTTGTCCGCTCCTGGTGCTTTTCTTGTCTTCATCCTTTTTATGTTGCCCGCAACCTTAGCTGGTGAGATCGGAACATCACACCTAGGCTGAATTCGTCGCTGCTCTTGGCGCATGACTGTTTCTTGTAAGTCCTCGAGATGTTCCTCATCCTCGTCAGGATGTTCGTTTATCCTGCCTTGGTTCTGCACGGTTTCAGCGAATAGTTCCGCCTTATCCACGTCCGCATAGACCAGGCCTCTTGCTCCGTTTAAGGGCGGGACAAAGAGTCCTGGGGTTGCGGAGTGCCCTCTGCATCTGCCAGGCTGATTGCTTTAGGCTCAGTTTCCTGAGCTTGTGTTGCCAAGATTCGTCTCTATGCGCCTTGAGTCTCGTTATTAGAGTGCCGCTGTGCTGGTTCAGCGTGACTCTCTCGTTGTCACTGCCGGTTATTGCATAAACTCGCCTAAGTCTCCTGTTCTCTCGGATCATGTTCTTGATGTCATCGGAGAGATCATCATGTCGTCGAGTGTTGGAGAGATCTTCTACAGCAGTACTAGAGTTGTAGGCCTGGATGATGTTGTTTTCCAGATTTTCGACTTCGATGTCTAGCTGATGTGCGTTGTTTATTCGTCCAATTTGGGTGTTGTCTCTGATCAGGTTCTGGTATCTAAGCCAGTTGGTCTTCTTTCTTGTTCTCAGGTTGAATCTTGCAAGTCTTAGATTGAGGCACAGCATTATAGGGTTGGGATCTGATGTCCCTTCTACTATGGTCTCTATGTCCGTGTCGAATCGCGCGTTTTTAAGAAGTGCTATGTCCAGAATTTCGGGCGTTCCCACAACCCTTAGTAGGAATGTGGGCTGAACCGGTCCTAGAGCATCTACACCTCTATCTTCGAC
>JAEQML010074269.1:0-14473 GCA_016904865.1 Pissodes strobi | reverse complement strand
AAGTCAAGTGGTATTGTTGTTAACAAAACGTAAAATAAAAGAGTAAAAAATTAAGGAAATGACGTAAAATTAAGATTTCCCGTAAAACCTACCACATTAAATTTATAATTTAAAAAATAATATAATCCATACAACAAAATAGTTTTAAGTACACAAAGTCACACAGTTAAAATTATTGGTTAAAAGCACTAAATGACATTTACACATAGACTCTATATAAACATTAAATATACAATTCCTGAAGGAATGAATGAATAATGAATGAATATATGCTTTATTGTTTAAAGAAGAAATGAATATATGCTACTATAAAGAAAACCAAACTTTCAAACATGACGTGTTTACTAATTAATTATTGGTTTCCTTACTTCACTATATTATTGTATTATTGTCAACTTATAGCTAATATCAAAGAATACAAAATGGAATTCAAGGGTATGTTACAAACAAACAAATAAATATATGGCAAATAAAAACTTGAGCAAAAACTCGTAAGTCCAAGTACCACAAAGAACACAACGTATACAAAAACGGAAGTCAACACACAAAGAACAGTCTCATTTCAATAACAGAGGAAAAAAATTTAAAACCAAGAATAAAACACAAAAAATTTAACATTAATTTAAGAACTGTAAGAACATCTTTACAGCACGTGAGAATTGCTTGCTACCTTCAATACTTCTGCATTCCTTGTAATTGTAATGTTAATGCTCCCTTAAATTAATGAGTTCTTTGTGGGAGTGCTTGTTGGTCTAGGCAATCTCAACTTATCGGAATTGCGAGTTCTATTATCGTTTTGACTGGGTAAATTACCATATTTTTTAATGGATTAGAGACACTGTTTCCATTATGAAAAGGCAAGTCAAAGCTAATATCTTTTCTTGAATAAAATATGGTCTACAATGGACCCTTGGCTTTAACTCATATAAATATACAAAAACTCGCTTTTGAAGAACAAATACAGAACTGAGAAGTTGCTGGGAAGCAAAACCCCAGAATGCCACTCCATATCTTAAATTGGATTCGATGAGGGCGACAAAAGAACTCTTGTAAAGCGATGTTCTAGGTGTTTCCAGTTGTACGACGAACTGGTGCGCTCTTGCCATCTGTCGTGACTGTCTGACAGACCTTGCCAGGGGGGGATGAAGCGGGCCATCTCGGCCACATGTCTGCGGGGTTCTAGACTATCCAGATTCCAATTCTGAATGGAATCCAGCAGCTTTAGGGTGTGTTTTGGTGCAGCACCCCAGATGTGTGAGCAATATCCTAAGCACAGTTTTACTTGCGCTTTGTAGAGCAAGAGCAACTGCGACGGTGTATACAGTTTTTTGTTGCGAAATAGTGCACCAAGCGTTTTTAGCAACGTGGTCATGCCAGGACATATTGCTGTTGACCGAGACACCCAGTAGTCCTATTGACCAGGATGACAGAATGGTCGATCCTGCCATAATGATGTCAGGGCCCGCCGTATTGTGCCTCTTGGTAAGCGTGTCTGCTTGGGTCTTTGCAGTATTGAACTGGACCAAAGTTCTGTCGCCCCAAGATTGAACTTTCTCCAAGTCTAGATTAAGTGCTGTAATCTGCTCCTGTTTGCGGTGATAAGTCTCAGTCGCTGATTAAGGTTTTCTGATCTAAATTGGGAGATAAGGATACTGTCATCTGCAAAGCGGTAAACAGGATTATTCCTTTCGGTCAGCAGGTCATTAATATAGATGATGAACAGAGTTGGTGAAAGTATTGCGCCCTGAGGCACGCCCGCGTTAATAGTGAATGTGCCTGAGATGTGTCCATCAACTGCAACTCTGCAGCGTGCTGAAGTCGGTTCTTAAGGAAACTGGGAAGCCAGCTGCAGAAAGAGTCTGGCAGTCCGAAGGACTGCAGTTTGTTAAGCAAGCCATCATGCCAAACTCTATCGAATGCTTTCGAAATATCCAACGCAATCGCTCGACACTCTCCGCAGTTCCAAATTACCCTACTCGATAAATGAGTGGCGTAGGCCAATAATATCTCCTATCGATCTCTCTTGCGAAAGCCGTATTGATTACCTCTGATTATTCTATTGTTCTCAAAGTATTTGAGTAGTTACTGATTGACTACCCGTTCCATGACTTTGGAGATTATGGGAAGCAAGGCAATTGGGCGATAGTTTGAGGGCGTGGTTTTCTTGTCGTTTTTGGAACAGGTTGCACTCGAGCGACTCTCCAAGAAGATGGATATATCCCTTTTCGTTAAGACAGAGAAAAAAGTCTGGAAATACAGGACATTAGTTCGTTGGCGTAGTTCTTTAACACGATGGCAGGTATTTCGACCGGTCCTGATGCTTTTTAGTTTATTTTTCTTATACAAATTTGGCATTGAATTATTTTTTATTTTAATTTGTTCCACGTACATTCAACACATAATGAAATTTATAATTAATCAGACTTTCAAATAATAAATGGAAATTTTTTACAACTACAACATTTTCTAGCATATTTCGATATTATTAGTTGCTATTGGAACCTGATCTAAAATATGATCAGCATAAGCATAGACCATAATATTATTTTAAAATTAGTTAAGTAAAGTTATAATTTGCATTTTGCCAATTAGAAATACAATACAACTATTTACTTATGGGCCAATGCTAGGTCAGTGCAAATATGAACAATACGAAATGTAAACAGCACTTTAATCGTAATTATTTTCTAATATTACTATTAATGTTTGTTTTGTATATTCCATATATCATAAAATAATATTATGAAATTGCATTGTGGAAGCGTTAATTTTATTTGTTCCTATTAAATGTGAATCTAGCCACTACCAACTTTATTATCAATATCAGAAGTTGTTTATCTTTAACTCTTGTCAAAAGATTTTATTACCTACCGTCATTATGATCTAGGTCAGTAATATGCTTAACACACAAAAAGTATCACAAATTCACAATTACGATAACCACCTAACAAGACATTGACAATTATAATGCCTTCGAAGCCTAGAAATAGTAAGTATCTCTCTAACCATTGGTTAATGTTTTATTACATTACAACAAAAGTTCCATTTGAAATGAATCACGAAAAACAAAAATAAAAAACACCTAAAATTCCTCTAGTAATGACTTGGAGCTATACTTTGGAAATAAACAAGTTTTCGAATAACTCAAGGCTTCATTATGGACTGTAATCATTGTAACAGTTCGATTTTGGCAATTTTAAAATTTCATTTATATGCCTGCTGTATTTTGCACGCATCAGTTTATTAATTCTAAATTTATTAATTTGATTTGCATGAAAATGCTGTTTTTCCTAATATGAATTAACTATATTTTAGGAATAGATTAGCTATATATTCGTATTAGTTTTTAGAATCCGTTGTGATCATCTATTTTAGTTGATAAGCGATGTATGTATCTTATTATTATGATAACTTGGCTTGATTTGCATTATATTATCGTAAACAGCCAGCGAGTCGATTTATATTTCTAAAGAATTCAGTTAGCCTGCAAATACGTTGCATTTGACTTATTGAAACATAATCTAATTTCAGTTTGAATATTCTATTACCTTTTGAGAACCCTAGGTTGATGTTCCGGAGATCGTTTTAGGACCTCTGCTTTAAATATATTTCTCGTTAAGCTGACCAGTTTTTTTGTAAGGTTTATGCCAAATAATAGGGATGGGCTATTTATCGCGTGTTTTTCATTCTCGATTTAGATTTTTGAAGGTTTATCATTCCTGCTAAAGCATTTCCTAGCATTTCTGGAAGAATGTAATTTCAGCTCACTATTCGTAGCTTCCGCCGTCCTTTATCATCATAATAAGCGAAAATTAAGGCGTTTATTTTCTTAGAATTATTCCTTGTATCGAATTACTCGTCATGTTTTCAGCCCATCACTACTTGTGGCGCAGCATTTAATTTCGAAGGTAAATTGACGGAACGTTGGAGAAGGTCTTTTCTAGTTTACTCGTCTGGGGAACGTTTGCCAGTATAGCGAGAAACTGCACGTTTTAAGTATTGTGATATAATACAACCCTTTTGAAAGGGGATTTACTGTGTGGTTTCTGTTCGTGTTTTAATACGACCGATCCTTCGGGCTCTACATGCTGTACTAGCGGCTTCCACATTCGTCCCATAAGACCGAGACCGTCGAATATCTTCTAATACACCCTCAAGTCCGAGTCTGAGGGTTCTTCTGCTGGGCCAGAAGTTTAATTAAAGGACTGCAACTTTTTCTCTGAAAGGCGGGAAGCAGGTCCACAACTTTTTTTCCCTGGAAGGCTGACGAAGGGCCTTAACTGGTGGTTCCCGCACTAGAGGCCATCGACAGAGTTCGACGACGGGATTTGGGTATAAGTTTTGTGTCTCATTATTTCTTATGTTTACTCTTCGTTTGCTTTTATTGATATAAATCAAACATTGAATTGAGGTAGCCCATTGATTTTAATTAATTTAATTTACATTTATTCACTGGTTTGTCGGACCAGTTAATCTAATTGCTTTGAGTTGTTTCCTCATTTTAAAAGTCAAGTGCTGGCTGGATAACTTCATTCTTTTCATTAATTAGTCGGCAGATGTAACCGCTCTGAATTTTATCTTTTTATCATATGAATCAAGCTAACCATAGTTTTAATCTAATCTGGTGCTTTTATTAACTTCTTAAGTTTTTTGATCTAAACATTGTGTCCGCTCATTGCGGCCTATTATCACCATCAGTGCAGCTATTAGCGCACGCATACCTAGTTGTAAGCAGCTTAGTCTGCGTCAAGTGATCACTTTGATAAGTAGTGTTTAGTGCATTTAGTGATAAGGCATATAGAACCGAGGTTTTCCAACTGAATTGGTCTCTGTACGTACAATCTTCATATTGTACTCTGTTTATTTTATTCATTACTTTGAGTCATTTAACATTCTTTTGTTTACTCAACCACCTTTTAATATAACCCTTTCTCCAGATAGATAGTTGCTGTGTTTGCAAAAAAAAAGGATTTAGTAGCAAATATAGTATCCATTAAATTTTTTGATTGTGTTTCCTTGATAGGTTAAGTTGGTTGATTATAGTGCCATAATTATTCTCATATTCTTGAAGGTTTGAAATTAAGTACTAAGAACCAGTTAATTTTATGAGCGAATCTAGCTACTCGGTACAACACCTGCCGAGCTTTTTCCGTTTAGCTGGCTAGAACGGGTGGCGCTCAAACGACCCCACGACAGGGGCCGGGCTTTGTAACGCGACTCTCCGGGGCTAGGTTAATTTTTTTAAATTAATTGGGAAAAAAATCATTGGGTTCAATCATAAAAGAACGTGTTGCATCATATATACATGAACAGTGACTTAATATGCCATGAGCTTTTCATTAACCCTACATGTAAATGAATTAAAAGTTAATGTCGGATGAGATAACCTCTGTTTTGGTAGGCAAGTGTCTGAAAGTTTTTGGTTAGTATCAGCCTTATATTCTTTTTTGGGGGTTGTTGTAGCTTTCTCCACAACCCGTAAATTCGGTCTCATCCATAACTAAAACGCTTTCACTTTCTTCTTCATAATACATATATCTTCTTCCTCATTAGACCTAGGCGAAGCTGGACGTTTTATTTTTTGATCAATGTTTTCCTTGATTTTTATTAAGGATGTTCTTTGTTTGCTTAGTGTTCTTTGCGACTGTATTTTCCACAATCGTAATGTGTTCGGGAGCAGTAAATAATTAAGACACGTATTTGTTTCCACTTCGTATGTAACCCTCTGGCCATCACGAACTGCATTTAATTGTGTGAACCCTAATCTTTAGATGCATCATATTTCTCAGTTGAATTTGGATCTATTTCATCAAATTAAAGCACGACAGCCCTTTCAAGCTCAGAAAACGATTCTCCTGCTAACTTTAACCGCAGCTTAGTATATACTAAGCTGTGTCGACGCGTTCAAGGCAAAACGGCATAAGTGATAAGAATCAAATTTTACAGAGGGTACAAAAAACTATCTATTTTGGAATAACATCAACTTTTTGGCCACATTTTTCTTGAATATGAGCTGCATATTCATCATCATCCTTTTCAGTTCGATTTTCTTAATGATTGCCTTTTCTAAGTCTGTTTGGTTTCGTATTATCTGCTGGAAAATATTTTCGGGTACTTGAGCTCCGGCAATAATGTGATGGAACTATTGGTACAAAATCTATGAATGCTTTAAAATTTTGTCATTTGCTCTTCCGTTATTTTATTGTGAGGAAAATTATTTATCTTTTGGTCTGGTTGATTAAACGTCTCGGGTGGTTTCTTTAAGGCAATTGTGCGTATAAACACCGAACACTAAAAATAGACTAGAAGGTTCTCTCTAAGCCCCGTTCCCAGTATTTCCCTCCTTGCCCCGTCGCGGAACCTGATGAAATGCTGGTTAACCGCTTAGGCCTCGTGCCACGTTTCACCCCATCTGGTCTAAGTCTGGTGTCTCGCCTTTGTAAGCGCTACATCAAAAGTGTCGACTGAGAGTGGACTTTCTAGTCTCTTGTTAATGTCCGGTGGTATAAGTCTGTGCGTTATGGCAAATGTATTCAGAAAGAACTGCAAGTATACCTATCGTTTAAATTTATCTTGGATTACAAAATACTTATATGTCACAATTCATTCTCGCAACCCTTGAGATTTTCGATGTCGTTTGACTGAAGATATTTCAATACAAAGTGAAGGTACCTATTTTTTTACCACAATGTCTCCCAGTTTCCTAAAGAGAGAATAGTTGAGCGAGATCATTTTCTGAAATTATATAGCACTTCTTTTGACATACCGCTTCTTTACAAGGGTTGTTCAACATTTTCTTAGCACTTATTAATTTTCCCTTAGAAAAAGAATTTTAACCTCCATTTTTCAGTTGGCACATTTTCATTCTTTTAGATAAATTCTTTTGTAGCTTTTTAGTTGTCTGAAATTCTTCATCATCTTCTTCACCTTCTGATTTTGATGACTCTTCATTGTACCCATCTTCTATTTCGACTTCATTTTCTGCGACATTCCTTTTCTTAAAGACTTGGTCCAAGTTTCAGTCAACTCAGTTGAGGTTGAAGCCTCAGTATGATCGGCGACATCGAGTTTTCATGCAGATTACTATTAAATAACTACTGCCCCTGTTATTAATAAGAATTAGTTAATATTAATTTTTTTTTATGGCATTGGCACACACACTAAAGGGAGACCCTATAACGCTCAACGAGCGGTGTGTGTGCGAAGATGTTGATTGACACGGCTCTTGAATATTTGTAAGTTGTAATTAGTGGGAAACAGATGTCCTGGGAGTGAGTTCCACAGTGATGCAGTGCGCCACACAAAGGAGTTCTTGTAAAGCGATGTTCTGGGTGTTTCCAGTTGTACGACGAACTGGTGCGCTCTCGCCGTCTGTCGTGACTGTCTGACAGGAGCTGCCAGGGGCGGGATGAGGCGGACCAAATCCTGGGAACATCTGCCGTGAAAGTATCTGTAAAACATAGATATCTCGGCTACATGTCTGCGGTTCTCCAGACTATCCAGATTCCGGGTCAACTCCGGGTCGCCGACGAGACGCACAGCTCTCTTCTGAATGGAATCCAGCAGCTTTAGGGTGTGCTTTGGTGCGGCACCCCAGATATGTGAGCAATATTCTAAGCACGGTCTTATTTGCGCTTTGTACAGCAAGAGCAACTGCTGCGGTGTATAGAGTTTTTTGTTGCGAAATAGCGCACCAAGCTTCTGGGAGGCTGATTTTGCGATGTTAGCAACGTGGTCATGCCAGGACATATTGCTGTTGACCGAGATACCCAGCAGTCCGATTGACGAGGATAAAGGAATGATCGACCCTGCCATAATGATGTCAGGGCCCGCTGTATTGGCCCTCTTGGTAAACGTGGCTACTTGGGTCTTTGCTGCATTGAACTGGACCAAATTTCGGTCGCCCCAAGTTTGAACTTTCTAAAGGTCTTGATTAATTGCTGTAATCTGCTCCTGTCTGCGGTGATGAGTCTCAGTCGCTGGTAAGGGTTTTTCTGATCTAAAGTGGGAGACAAGGGTACTGTCATCTGCAAAACTGTAAACAGGATTATTTGTTTCGATCAGCAGGTCATTAATATAGATGAGGAACAGAGTTGGTGAAAGTATTGCGCCCTGAGGCACGCCCGCGTTGATGGTGAATGTGTCCGAGATGTGTCCATCGACTGCAACGTGCAGAGATCGGCTCTGCCAGCTGCAGAGAGAGGCTGGCAGTCCGAAGGACGGTAGTTTGTTGAGCAGTCCGTCATGCCAAACTCTGTCGAATGCCTTTGAAATATCCAACGCAATCGCTCGAGACTCTCCGTAGTTCTCAATTGCCCTACTCCATATATGAGTGACATAGGCCAATATATCTCCTGTCGATCTCTCTTTGCGAAAGCCGTATTGATTATCGCTGATTATTTTGTTGTTCTCGAGGTACTTGAGCAGTTGCTGATTGACTACACGTTCCATGACTTTGGAGATTATTGGAAGCAAGGCAATTCGACGATAGTTTGAGGGCGTGGTTTTCTTGCCTTTTTTTGGAACAGGTTGCACTCGAGCGACTTTCCAAGAAGATGGATAAATCCCTTTTCCGTAAGACAGAGAAAAAAGCCTGGAAAAAACGGGTGTTAGTTCGTTGGCGCAGTTCTTTAAAACGATGGCAGGTATTCCGTCCGGTCCTGATGCCTTTTGCGTATCTAGATTTTTAAAGATTTTACGAATATCACGGTGAAGAAATTTGACTTCTGCCATGGTAGTGTTGATGTTCGATATGGTGGGGAGAGTCTTGCCTTGGGGGACGTCCAAGGTAGAGTGCGAAGAAAACATTTTGGCGAGCATGTTTGCTTTTTCCTTGGCTGTTGTCGCCGTGATGCCACGTTCGTCTGTCAAAGGTGGGAGAGACGTTTCTGTAAAGTTGTTACTTAGTGCCTTTGCTACCGACCAGAAATTCCTGGAGTCACTGGGGCATTGCAAAAGTTTATTCCTGATCCTTTGATTGTGTTTGTCCTTAGTTTCGTCGATAACACGCTTGCATTCGTTTCTCGCTTCGACAAAATAATTGCGATTTTCAGCGGTCTGATTTTGCTGCCAGTACTTGTAGGCTTGCTGTTTCCTACCCACAGCTCTTTCGCATCTTCTGTCGAACCAGGGCTTTCATTTTGATGATAACTTGATGGAATTTGGGATGTATGCTTCCATTCCTGAGGAGATTACTTGCGTGATCTTTTCGCAGCAGACTGACGGGTCGTCAGCGCCAAAGCAGACGTCGAGCCAAGGAAAATCTAGGTAGAACTCCCTTAGATCGTCCCAGTTTGCAGAACTGTAATGCCAGATTTTGCGAGGCAATGGTGGATCCTTCTTTATGAGTGGCAATTCACAAACCGTTGTAATAAGTTTGTGGTCGGAAGTGCCTAATGGCGGACCAACTGTAACTGTGTACTGGTCAGGATTGGTGGTTAGAAAAAGGTCCAGGAGGGCGGCGAATTCGCCCCTCTCTGAGATTCGAGTTGGTTCGTCTACAATTTGAGTAAGCCCGCAGCTGATCGCGAATGCTTCAGCCTCTCTACCTTCGTTGTCGGTCTTGTTGTGATGTTTGAGCCAGTTGGTGTTGTGGGTATTGAAGTCCCCCAGAACGATTATTTCTGAACTAGGGTGATCAACCTGTATTGAGTCAAAAGTGGTAGCCAGTTTTGAAAAAAAGCTTTGGTAGGCTCTATCGCTCGGAGGGCGATAGAGACAACATATAAACTTGGTTAATCCCTTGGCGGTGAACTTGAGCCACATGACGTCAAGGTTGTTTGGTTCGAGTGTTTCCTCTCGGTGACATGAATGGTCGCTTCGGAAAAAAAGGCATAGTCCGAACTTATGTCTATAATATGTCTATGTCTATAATAATCTGTCACCTCACTTTGTTTCGCTGCATCGCCTGGTACCGATAGATAATTTTGAAAAACAATTTTTTATTCCATCATCAGCAACGAATCATCTTGCTTGTTTGGCAATGATTCATTTTCTACAAAAAATCCTGCTCCACGATCAGTGTAGTATCATCTTGGCAGATAAATTCATTATTAAGGGCTATATCTAGTAAACTGTTATCAGTTCGTTCATCACTCTCACTAATATTGAATTTGTTTTGCTTCGCTACCATTTATAAAATTCTCTTGCTTCTGTAACCCTCCCATCTGCAAAAAGACATAGGCGCCTTAAAACTACACAAAATCATATTTTTTATAAACATTACCATTATCTTACTAAGAGTACGTGACGCTTATACCGTTCAGCATAACATTATGCTAAATTGGCATAAGCGCCACAACATTTATCGATAAATTTAGACAATAAATAGTTTTAAAAATTATTAAATTATACTCACAATATATTCAGAATTCATCAAATTATATTGTACAAATCATAATAACTTGTAATTGTGTTAACAACCTTGTAAAATTGGACCCAAGAGCAGCAATGCTATCCTTATGTTGGTTAATGAACAACTGGAACTTATATCATTCCGACTCTGGCTACTGATCATAAAAGGCGCTTATTTTTAAGATATAGACAAGATTCTTTACGACAATACCTTAAAGTAAATGCATTGATCCACTTTACTCTCATGTTTTTCTTCGATAATAATGCAATTTGATTCCCTCTGAGAACTTTTTTCAAAAGTTGCCTGGCATTTACTTCTGCTTTATCATATTTGAGGCTTCACTAACTTTCTGCCTTGAAGTGTCTGAGTTGATCATATAAAGATTTACTTTTGGAAAAGCAAATTTTATCCTCCTGTTTTCTTCTAACAATTTTGCCTCACAATTCTTATGGAAGTCAATGGAGTATTTCTTAGATGAACTTTCAGATGATCCAGGTAAATTTATCGGGGGATATTCGCGGCGATATTCTGCAAGACGTCAAATACCTGATGGTTCAGGCAATAGATTTCCCTGATGCTCAGGATCTTCAACTATTAAGACACTCTCATGTATTACACTGCTTCCATTATTGCAAACATATTGTTACGTTTTTCCCGTGGGTTCTTAACAGACTTACAACTTTGCTATTTTCAACTAATACTCTCTTTATTCACTACCACTGTATACAATTTAACACTCTATACTACTCTTATACCTTTACAACTAATATCTATTCAACACTCAATGATTAACTGAACTGAACTGCCCAACATTCGCCTTAGGTCTGCTTTATATAATCTTCAATCTATCACGAATCTTCGGGAAGTATTCCGAGGCCACTCTATATGATCTCGACGAGGTCACCGAGATAATTCCAGCGACCCTGAATCTTCGCGACCGGCCGGGCGATGACTCATACAGAGAAGCGAGCGGCACGGCGGCTAGTTCTATAGGGTAGCACAAAAACGTTCGGACGGTTGTTAGTCGTGACATTGCCTCCCTCTTAAACCTGATGGTCCCGATCAGATACTTAATGTCCGTGATATGCTTTCAGCCTGTCGAGGTGGACTACTTTCAGTTTGCTTCTGGGGCTACGCTGAATTCTATACACTACGTCATTAATTCGTTTGATGACTGTATAGGGCCCTTCCCTACTGGCGTAAGCTTCGGAGATCTTCCTTTCTTCCTTTGCGGATTATATAACCAGACTTTATCGTTCATCTGAAATCCCATATAATTAGCTTTGAGATCATATCGTGTCTTCATTCGGCCACTGGCTTTCTCCGTGTTTTCTCTGACTAATTCATGGACGCATAGTAACTTTTCCTTAAGGGAGTCTGCGTAGTCTTGAATTTCCATATCCTGGTTGTCTGGCGTTCCGAATAATAGGTCACAGAGTAAACGGAGTTCTCTTCCAAATAAAACCAGGGCTGGTGTTAGTCCTATCGTGTCATGGACTGCTGATCTATAGGCCATTAAAAATAGTGGTATGTGTTGGTCCCAATCCTTCTGTTGTTCATCTACGACCTTTGACAAATGTTCTTCAAACCTCTCAATCATGCCGTCTGATTGTGGATGTAAGGCGGTAGTCCGTGTTTTATGGATGTTGAGTAAATCACAGACTTTCTGGAAAACCTTGGATTCGAAGTTGCGTCCTTGATCTGAGTGCAACTCTAACGGAACACCAAATCTGCTGAATAAGTTATTCACAAGGACCTCTGCTATGGTAACAGCTTCTTGATTGGGGATCGCAAATACTTCAGGCCATTTACTGAAGTAGTCAATTGCCACTAAAATGTACTTGTTACCATTATTTGTTTCTAGAAAAGGGCCAGCTACGTCAATGGCGATACGTTCAAACGGTAGGCCCACATTATACTGTTTCATTTTGCCCCTAGATCTTGTTTTGGCTCCTTGGCTTGCGGCACATGTTGAGCACTGCCGACACCAGGATTTCACATCCTGGTAGTAGTTGACCCAGTCAAATCTGTCGCGAATCTTGTCAATCGTTTTGTTCACTCCGAGATGAGCACCAGACTTTCCATTATGAACTTCTTCCAGAACTTGCGATATCTTCCTCCTTGGTACCACTAACTGTGTCTTCACTACTTTTCCATCGGCGCTTTCCCAGGCTCGTTTAAGAAGTCCATTTTCCACCACCAGGGAGTCCCACTGAGCCCACAGAGTTTTAAAAGCAAGTCCTTTAGTTGATATCTCGCTCCAGCTTGGTCTTGGTTGATGTTCTTCTTTAGCTCTTAGCAATAGTGTCATTTCACTATCTTCAAGCTGATCCTTTTTAAGTTGCTCTGTGGTCCACTGCTGATCAACCTCAAATTTCGTTTGCCTGATGGGAGTAATTCCTTCTTGTTGATCTATTATTTGGCAATGCTTACGATTATCCTCGCATGGCCTTCTGGATAAAGCATCTGCATTATTATGCAATCTCCCTGCCCTGTGCTTAATCTTAAAGTTATATTGTTGTAACTTTTCAAGCCATCTAGCTACCTGTCCTTCAGGCTGTTTCATATCCAAAAGCCATTTAAGTGCTGCTATCAGAAATTCTTGCCCGGACAGATATTGATGGAAATGCTCAACAGACCGTACTATTGCCAAAAGCTCTTTTCGGGTTACACAGTAGTTACGTTCAGGTTTCGAAAGTGTTCGACTGTAGTATTCGATAACCCGTTCTTCTCCTGCTTGTACTTGCGATAAAACTGCTTGCGGTGTTGCTGGCGTCTGTGTCCAATACAAATTTACCCCTTTGTTCCGGATATCCTAATATTGGACTAGAACATAGAGCCGCTTTTAATTTCCTGAACGCAGAATCGCAGTTATGATCCCAGTTATAATTTGCTCGTTCTTCAGTGAGCTTATGTAGAGGTGCAGCTATATTTGCAAATCCTTCAACATATCTTCTATAATAAGTACATAGTCCAAGGAAGCTCCGTAGTTCATGTTTGTCGCGAGGACGAGGCCAGTCCTTGATTGCTGTAATCTTCCGTTGGTCGGTTTGGATTCCCTCTGATGACACGACATGCCCGAGAAATTCAACTTTTTGTTGGAAAAGAAAACATTTCTTTGGATTCAGTAAGAGCTGAGCATTCTTGATTCTAGTAAAAACTTCATGCAAGTTTTGTAGGTGCTCTTCGAAAGTTTTTCCCATTACCATCATCAAGATAGACCAGGCATGTCTTCTAAGTGAGGCCTCGTAGAACAACCTCCATAAGACGCTCAAAAGTAGCAGGGGCATTGCATAGTTCGAAGGGCATAACTCTAAGCTGATATAAACCACTTCCGGTAGAAAATGCGGTCTTTTCCTTATCTTGTTCGTCAATGCCTACTTGCCAGTAGCCGCTCTTTAAGTCGAGTGTTGAAAACCAATGAGATCCTGCTAGTGTCGTCAACGTGTCATCAATCCTGGGAAGTGGATAGCTGTCTTTCTTGGTGACGTCATTGAGCCTTCTATAGTCCACGCAGAATCTGGTAGTTCCATCCTTCTTGGAGGTCATAGAGATAATTCCAGCGATCCTGAATCTTCGCGACCGGCTGGGCGATGACTCATACAGAAAAGCGAGCGGCACGGCGGCTAGTTCTATAGGGTAGCACAAAAACGTTCGGACGGTTGCTAGTTGTGACAATATTTTTCAGAATAGCTTATCAAATTATTAACTTCTTGCTTTCACCGTATTTGGAACCTGGACGAAAGAAACTTAAGTATCGATGCATCCAGAGCTATATCGAGATGGTGCAAAAGGTCAAAATTCATCAAGGTTGACATCTACATCTGGAAGTGACAATACTATCTTGCATTAGCTGCTAATGCTGCTGGTCCGATTGTGCCAAACTTAATCGTTTATAGGGGTGTAATTGTGGGACCAATGGCCAACCCCCCAGGGATGAAGAGTTCCCAGGGGCTGGATGAAGACCGAAATGTTACAAACCACTTCAAAACCTCTTATTCCAGCATCAGGTGACAAACGACCAGTTCTTGTGTTTCATGATGGGCACTCAACGCATGTTTCTGTCGACTTAATATAGACCGCTTTAGCCCACGACATAGCAATTTTAAAAATACAGCT
>JAEQML010074264.1:0-14474 GCA_016904865.1 Pissodes strobi | reverse complement strand
TTTGTATTATTCTTAGGTTTAGGTTTATAAATGGAAATATTATTATATTATTTCTTATTTAACGTTTCGCCCTTTAGTTTTAGGGCATTTTTAAAAATATATTTGTCTGAAAAAAGAAATATAACGTATTAAATAAAGTAAAATAACATTACAGGACAAAACTATTACATTAACACATGCATATTTCAAAAGGTCATTACTTTTTAAAAACAACAATTAAATTTGATAAATTTTTTGTTTCATTAAAATACGCACTTTGAAAATTATATTTGAGATTTATTGTCCATTTTATTATGGACATCTTAATGTTCTATGAGTTGTTATCTGTGCTTTGAGTTAGTTTCTATCGCGGTTCATTTGTGTCTAAAAACTCCGGATTGTTTTTTGAAATTTAAGGGTATAGTATTCTTGGAATGTTAAGGGTGTAGTGGTATAACAATCAAATTATTTTATTTTTCCTATTGTGTAGTTTGTATGAGATTATTGTATATTTGGCTCAAATTTCCCACGTCAATCCTATCATTCACAACATTTTTTTCTTTCTTTATCTCAATCAGTTCCTTTATTACCAGCTTACGATAATTACGGTCTTTTGTTAGAATTTCGGTGTCGTTATCTTTTTCGTGCTTGCTAAGTGCTGTTGTGGCATTTTTGTGTATTTGTGGCCATTAAGTCTATTTTTTAATAATTGGCTGGTCATTCCTATATATTTTTTTGGGCAATCGGTACACGGAATTGAATATACAACGTTCGAATTTTTCATGAGCGGTGTGTTTGTTTTTAATTTTGTAAAAAGGGAGTTTAGTCTATTGTGGCTCTTGTGGCATGCTACTATGTCATACATTCCTTATACATATTTTATTTTTTCAGAGAGTCCGGTTGTGTAGGGTACTGGCTTCCCTCAGGCTGTGTTGTGTTTTTTTATTATTACAAGATAAGTTGTTATATAAATTGTATGTTCTTTTTTTAATTGTATTGTCGATATCACTACATGAAAAATTATTTTACAATTTGTCTAAATATTTAAGTGTATTTAAAATATTACGGGAAAAAATTATATTATACCTTTAATTAAATTGCGACACAGTCGTGCTCAGTCTTCGTTTAGGTGCCAAGGGCCGAAGTAAGAGTAATAATGCTTACTTATTTTGAGTCGTAAGACTCATTGTTAGAGGTTGTACCTCTATTATTTATTATCGTATTTGAAATAATACCTTTATATGAATTTTACCGAGAGTCACTGATTTTTGACAAGTAGTCATTCCATTATTTTCTCTTGAATTTTATATTTTTATATAAAGAAAAGGATATTGATATCAATTTTTTGTTTACTTTCTACTTAATTTTACATTGAAATTTCAATTTCGAATTGTATCTGCTTGTAATAGATAATATTTTTCTTGCCTATTATTAGGTAATTTTATATTTTAATTTAATTTACGGTTTGTAACTGCTTTTACCAGTAAACTTTCAAATTGTTGACTGCTTCATCGTAGATTTAACATTGTCATTGAGGTTCACATGATATTTCATTTTATATTATTTAATTAGCAATATACATTGGTCTAAGACTAGTTTGTTACCCATTTCATGTCATGATTGGCTGAAGAAAACATCTTGCTTGTCAAGCAGCAGGTATTCGTCCACATCTGTAAACGCTGAACTGAACCACTCGGAAGGGAATTGATACGTTAGGAACCACACAAGTCCTCAATACATCCATTTGACACTAACCTGGGAATAGGCAGAAACGGTTCCAGTAGAAATCCCAATACGCACGAGCAATTGTTACAGCATATTTTGGACGAAGCTAAATATTAGCCAATCGGAAGATGAAAATATTGTAAAGACCAATCTTGTAGCATTTCTTTATCATATAAGCTTCTTTGTTTAACCAGTTTTTTTTTACATTAATTTCATTATCAAGTCAACTTATTTATCAGATTAATTCCATTTAAAATTAAATCACTTAACATATAGTGTTTATATATTTGTTGAACTAAATCATACTTGCATTCTCATTCATTTAATCATATAATTAATATACTAATTGTTTTTGAATTTACCTCCTTTATTTACCGCAAGATACGAGATCTGTCAGACATTGCGAATTGTGAGAGCAAATATCTGATAATATTAATATTTAAATGTTCAAATCCATTTCGCATTGTCTCTAGGATTTCTGCGCCCACAAAAAATTACTGTTAATAACTGAAACAACCCACTCCTGAGAATAACCATAAAATAACGAAAACGAGTCTCAAAACAAACATCAATTATTACCAAATAATTTTGAAGGTTATTAAATGACATACAATTGGCGATCAACTAGTATTTACTTGGCGATTTACCAAAACTATCCAAAAACATTGAAATGGCTTATTACGTACCGGAACCGGAACAAATGACTAAAATATATTAAAACTAACTGAACTTTACCGAAAGTTGATTTACCGACTATCCGAAACTAACCAAAACATCAAAATGGGCTAAAAGATACCGAAATAGATTGAAAATATTAAAGTAAGTTAAAACTAACCGAAATGAATCGAATTTTGGTGAATAACCAAAAATAACCAAAAGCACTAAAATTGGTTATAACGTATCGGAACCGGTTCAAATGATTAAAATAAATTAAAACTAAATGAAATTAACCGACAGTTGATTGAATAACTAACTAAAAGTAACCAAAAGTACCAAAAAGGGCTAAAACATATCGGAACAGATTAAATATATTAGGGTATGTTGAAACTAACTTAAATTAACCGAATTTTGGCGACTAACTAAAATTAACAACCAAAAAAGGTTAAATTGGGTATAACGTATCGGAACCGGTTCAATTGACTAAAAAAAATTGGAACTAACTGAAATTAATCGAACGTTAATTGAATGACTAACTAAAACTAACCAAAAGCAACTAAAAGCAAACAAAAATATTAAATTAAGTTAAAACTAGCCCAAATTAACCGAATTTTGTTGACTGACCAAAAATACTAAAATTGGTTATAACGTATCGGAACCGGTTCAAATGACTGAAATAAATTAAAACTAGCCGAAATTAACCGAATGCTGATTGAATGACTAACCAAAATTAATCACAAGTAACCAAAATCACCAAAACGGGCTAAAACATGGCGGAATAGGTTGCAAAAACTAAGTAAGTTAAAACTAACCAAAACGAACCGAATTTTGGCGACTAACCAAAACTAACCAAAACGATTAAATTTGTTTATAACGTATCGTAGTCGGTTCAAATGACTAAAATAAATTGGAACTAACCGAAAGTTAATTAAACGAGTTACCAAAAGTAGCTAAAAAGCACCAAAACGGGCTATGACGAATCGGAACAAGTTAGAAATATTACAGTAAAGTTATGGCTAATTATATATAATAGATTTTCCTATCTAAAAGGGGTAGGGTAATTTTTAGGTCTTCATATCTGCATCTTTTTTATTTATTTTTTTCAATTATGATAATGTTTAATATTAATGTTAAAAATGCATTTTTTTAATTATATATATAATAAAAAATCGTGCATTTTTCCTTTTTTTTATCTCTGCTTTTAAAAACTATTTGAATTACGACACAAATCACATTTTTGCGGTTTTATTCATCATTTTCAATGTCCCCGCGGTTGCATCTTTGCAAAGGACTGTGAATTTTTAAAATATAATATAGGATGTTGAAACTATGTCAACTACCTGTTCACGAGGATATAAAAGAGCACCACGACTTAAGGAATTAATTAAATTATAAGAATCTTTTACAACACAAAATTCATTTAAAGTTAAATTTTCTGTAAAATTCACAACTTAATTTGTTTAAAACAATATAACAGCAATATCCACTTAAATAAGTGATTACTGGCATTTCAGATTTTATAGCTTCTGTATCAGACGGTGTAATTATAATTTTGGGCAATAAATTATTAACATATTCCATTTGCCTCCGAAATATACTCTAATAATTTTACCTGATTTAGGATCCTGTTCCGAATTAATCCAAATTATATTACCTGCAGAAAAATGTAACTCGCACACTTTAGTGTTTTTATTGGATACTAAATCGTCCCGAGCACTTGTACTTATGCCGGTTTTACACTGACAATTTATTGGCCAATTGATTGATAAAGTCGCTTTACCAAAAATATTGATAATGTAAAACGCCAACTTGACGACAATTTAACTTCGCCAAGCTCTTTCTCAATTTATTGACGGATTACAGCATGTTCTAATTTTCCGTCAATTTTTGCGTGAAGTCAGTATTGCAACCTACACATGCAAATGACACATGCGAAATATTAAAGTGAGGTTACTTGTCCCAATCCAATATTCTGATTTGTTTTTGTTGATGCCTGAGCCTTTCTTTTAATTCAACTTATACTTAAAATAAACTGTGCAAAACAGAAGATGAGTTTTTATGAATTTTATCACGGAATAGGTATAATGATAACATAAATAAAAAGATAACCTTAAAATTCTAAAAAAATGTTGTTAGGTTGATAGAGAGTTTTTTATTGACATTTGTGTTGTGAATAAGTTCAAAGCGCTTCCGGTGTAAAGCGAAGTAAGCTAACAAAAATATGCAAAAGAAATTTGCAAATAAATTGATCGATTTAAATTTTCAGCGTAAAACTAGCATAAGCCATTTAATTTGCAAATAATCACTTTTTGGGAAGCCAAACACATGAACTTTTGGCCCTTTGGGGTAGTTCCCACGACAACCTGGAGCACAGCATCTCAACGGCATTGTTCACAGAAATTTAAACACACTAAAAGTACTAATTATAAAGAAATTCACTGAAAATCAATGGAAAATCGAACAATAATCAATAATAAGAATGCATTTTACGGACGTTGCCGGTCGAAGATACGCCCGTTGGATTGCCAGATTTTGCCACCTTTGTTAGAAGCGGCTAACGATAGCCCAAATGTTAAATCTTTTGCGTTGGTGGTTGCACAATGAAAAAAAAAATAAATGGTAAAAAACGGTTGTACGCATGGCCCTCCGCTCGCTTTGCTAGCTTCGGCGGCGCAACCAAACAAAACTAACCCAAACTAACGTAAGGATGTCCAAAATCAAGAAAAAACATTACATTTGGGCTGCAGTTCGCCAAAACTCCCTTGATGCTTATTTGTCGCAAAAGCAGAATTTGGCAAATGCTTCTTATAATATTGAAATTTTGAGCAATTTTTTGAACTGAAAATTCTTTAGCGAGGGTAAAGGCAGAAGAAGTGCTTATCAAAGTGAAACGCTTATCAAAGGGAAACGCCCCTTTAATTAAGCATGTTCCAGTATAGCTAGAGGGTTGAAATTTTCACGACCTGTAGCCGGGGTAAAATGAGTATCCTTGACGAAAACTGGAGAAACGCTTTATGAGAAAAAATTTTTTGCAGAAATTGAAAAAACGAAAAAAATGTTCGGAAAGTTAATAAAACTATTATAAAACGAAATTAGAAAAAATATAATAAAAAAGACAAAAACTAAATATTGTTCGGAAAAGTATTATGAAATAAAATAAGGAAAACAATAACAATAAACAAAAGAAAAAATTGTTCAGAAAGTTAATAAGATTATTATAAAACGAAATAAAGAAAAATAAATTAAAAAAAAAAGAGACAACTTTAAAAATGCGCATTTTTGGACCCTCCAGTCGTCCAGCGTGACAATCAACGTTATACGCGCGATCAATACTTTACTGGGCTCTTCAACGCTATTTTTATGGCAAAAGCAATTGACTACATTTGATGTCGTCACTGCAATTTTAATATTAGTCAGTAGGCCTAGCTGTACGCGGTAATGAGTAGATGGTCTCTGTTAAATATTAATTAACAAATTGTTTTGACAAAAGAATAATTTGTAAGTATGCCTATGTTATTACTATTAAGTTAGCAGTAGTTTAGATAGTAGGATACGTTGACAATTATTGTTGTAGATATTTTTCATAATATATTGTTGTATTATGATAAATGCATAAAGTAGACTAAAAGCCGGTATTTTATCAAAACAAGAACAAGTATAAACCAATTTTAAGATCACAACGGTAAGCCCTGTATATCCAGGATATTCTGTGGTAAAAAGTGAAAAATAAAGTGTCGTAAAACCTGTTAAAAATTACATCGTCGAATATGGGTACAGAAGAAACAGCTCAAATAGAGAAGTTGAAAAATGCAGTCATTTCAGGTCTGGTATTTTCAAATGTCAATAATGTTTAAAGCCTATGGGTTATATGAAGTAGTAAATGGAGACCAGAAGTTAGAACATGTGACAAAAGATGAAGACAAGCAGGAATGGAAAAGGAAGGATGCCAAAGCGCAATTACATCATGTTGTGATTACCATCACAACTATTGATAAGTATATACTTATGCAATATGCATGTTATGAACTGGGGAACAGCGGCAGAAATGTACAAGAAGTTATCTGCAATATATCAAAAAGATAACGAGCTACAGAAGTGTGCTTTGTTGTAAGAGTTCTTTAACTTTAATTACTAGAAGGGCAGCGACATTTCTTTGCATATTAGCAGGTTAAAAAACTTGGCACACAGACTAAAAGCACTAAATCAATGCTTATTTCTAAAATTCTAAATAATTTGGCAGATAATTATAAACATTTCGCACAGCATGGGAATAAACAGTAATACAGGACCGTACACTAACAAACCTAACATCCAGATTAATAGCCGCAGAAGAATCCATGAATAAAGACAATCAAAGTGAGCATTCATTACCTTTTAATGTGGTAAACCTGGACATTTTGGACGTTTTTGTCGATCAAAGGAACCAGCTAGTCACCAGTAGTAAGCTGTAAAGTTAAACGAAAAATGCTACAACTGTAATAAAAACGGATATCATGCAAAAAACTGTGAATATAAGTGTGAACAGAAGAAATGTACAGAAATGTGCCAAGTATGTAAGGAAAAGAATCAACTGAAAATACTGTTTTTTTTTTAGACAGAGACAAGAAGGACGAGATTCGAGAACAGAAGTAGCTAGTATTTTTGACTGAAAAATTTGTAGAAAATCAAAAAGTAGTACAGCAAAATGAGATGTTTATTGTAGATTCAGATTCTACATCTCTTATGGTGAATAATATTGATCTTTTCAGCAAGTTTGAAAACATAGAGTCTGATATTGGTGTGGCCAAAAAGTCTGCAGGTATGAAGTCTGAAGGCAAGGGGTAGTAGAAAATGACATTTGTGTTCTACAAAAAGTCTTATATGAGCCCGAACTGAGTAAAAATTTGCTGTGGGTGACTCAAATAACAGAAAATGATGGGAAAGTCACGTTCGGGAATGATAAAGTCTATATAACAAAGAACAATCAAATGGTCTTAGAAAGCTAGAAATGTGAAAATGGTCTATACATTATGAATTTCCTGAAAAGGGAAGAAACGACTGAAGAAAGCATGATAACTACAAGTAAAGAAGATAAAGTTAAAGACTGGCTTAGAAAACTGAGACATTTAAGTGTAAATAACGTGAGAAAGTTAGCAGCAAGTGATATGGCAACAGGAATTGACATAACTAAATAGCACATTGACAGTTTTGAACCTTTGTGTGAAATTTGTCTTATAGTTAAGCAAGCGAGGTTTCCTTTTGCCACTCAAAGAAGCAGAGGAAGAAGACCATTAGAAATAATACATGTGGACATAGCAGGTCCTATTGATCCTGTCACCTGGGACAATAAAAAGTATATTTTGACAGTATTTGACGACTTTACTTATTACATTGTCCTTTATTTGCTCAAAAATAAGAATGGAGCTCTAATATAACTAAGAAATGGAAGCCTATACAAACCTGAAAGTGTCAAAAATTAGTAGCGATAATGGCGGTGAATTTATAAACACTACAACAAGAGCATGACGCGGAAGAAAAGGAATAGAAATGAATATGACAGTACCTCACACACCACAGTTAAACGCAAAATCAGAAAGGCTGAACAGAATATTGATAGAAAAAGCAAGAGCATTAATTTTCGACTCGGAAGCATCCAAGAAACTATGGGTTGAAGGTTGAAGCTGTTAGAGTAGCTAGATATATTTTGAGAAAAAGTCCAACTGAAGCAACAGAAAAAACTCCTAGTGAAATGTGGACTGGCAAAACACCGGATTTGTCAAGAATGCAGATCTTCGGAACTGAAGCACATGTAAAGGTCTAGGATATTTAAAAAATCTTGAGAAGAGAAGTAGAAGTATCTGTTTGTTGGCTATGCATTAAATGGCTACGGACTATGGGATGTAGATGAGCAGAAAATTGTAATCTACGGAGATGTAATATTTAAAAAATCAAACTGTCAAATAATATCCATACATGAAGAGAAGAGTTCAGAAGAAGTAAAAGTAAACATTAATAAAGAACAACAAATCCTTGAAAAAACACAAGGCAAAGTGACTGAAGATAATATACAAAATGAACAAGTTCAAGAAAATATGATTAATGAAGATTCTAGTAGGTAATAGGGAAAATGCTTTAGATTTGGGAGAAGGTAGACAAAGTAGAAAAGATAGAAATATAAAATTGCCATCTCGATTTGAATGTTTTGTGCTACCGAGTGCAATGCATACTTATGAACAAGTTTTATCAAGTCCAGAAAAAGAAAAGTGGATTCAAGCCATAGAAGAATTTAGCGAAGAATGAAACATGGGACCATGTAAATAGAGGAGGAAAAATGGAATGAAGATACTAACAAGCAAGTTCGTGGACTTGAACAACAATATGGAATAGATTACAAAGGTACTTTCAGTCATTTCTTAACAGATAAAACAAGACCTGATTTGTCTTTTTCTGTAAATTATTGCAGTCGCAAAATGGAAGAACCGATGGATCAAGATATAGCAAATCTGAGAGGAACTCTACGTTATCTAATCTCAACTAAAGATCATGGAATAAGTTATAAAAAAGAAACGGTGATGAATACAAACTGATTGCCTATAGCTACTCGGATTTTGCTGGGAAGATTTCAAACAGGAAGAGTACTACATGGTACGTAATACTATTTTGTGGAGGACCTATCAGCTGGTGTTCGAGAAGACAACCGATAGTATTCTTATCAACAACCGAAGCTGAATATATAGCCGCTGCGGAATGTGTAAAAGAACATATATCTAAGGACAGTGATTGACGAACCAACAAACAGTGACATGAAAATGGAGTAAAATGTGGACAATCAAAGTTTAATCAAATTGATTAAAATCAGTTTAATAAGCGGAGCACACACATTGACGCTAGGTATTATTTTATTAAAGAAAAAGTGCAAGAAGGATTAATAGACTTGAAGTGCTGTGAATGTGAAAAACAGGTGGCAGAAATTTTTACTAAACCTCTGTGTGTGAATAAGTTTAATTTTTAAAGGTTCTCTTATGTCAAATAAATTGATAATTAGAAGGTATTAAATATTAATTAACAATTCGTTTTGACAAAAGTAAAATGTGTAGGTACGCATATGTTATTACTAGTAAGTTAGCAGCAGTTTAGACAGTTGAATAACGTGATAGTTGTTGCTAGATATAATTTATATATTTTTGTATTATGATAAGTAAAAATACTAAAAACCGGTACTTTATTAACACAAGAACAAGTAAAAACCAATTTTAGAATCACAACAATCTTCGGCATTCAACCCAGATTTAACCCATTAACGCCCAGAACTATTTTCTCTCGATTTTGAATAAATATTTATTATTTTGGTATTGATTAATCACGTAAGTTTTTAAAGAAATCAGTACTTAGATGCGAGATATTAAGTGATACCATATGGGATTACTGGGCGGTGGTATTACTGCGTTAGTACGTTTTATATTTAAATAGGAATATATATATATATATATATACAGTGTTTCCAAAAAAGTATGCAACATATGGGAAACTTTTTTATTATTGGTTTCTCAGAAAATTATATTCTTGATAAAAGTTGGTGCTTATCCTAAAACAGTAAGTGAGTATTTCAAATTTTCCGTACTGCTTTTAGTGCGGGCGCAAATGTCATTTTTCCGAAATCGCGTCAAGAGTAAAGTACCTTAATTTATAAAGATACAGCAAAATCTTATAAGGAAAAGTTCTTCCAAATTAAAAAAGTAATCTAAATATGAAATTTGAGTAAAGTACATCAACTTTTAATTTATCTTTTTTTTTCTCGATTTTTTCTTAAACGTTACGCCACTGGAGAATGTTTTGTTCATTTGTTATTAGTATACTTGCCAAGTAACTTCAAAATTTATTTAAAATAGAAATTAGTTACATAGTTGCATAATGTTGCAGTTTTTCCAGAGATAATAGCCAGTTTAGGTATCAGTGTGTTGCAAACACATTTAAACACTTTTGATTCCAAATTTTTTCCACTCAAAATCATGAATAGACCCAACTCTTTTCATTTCATGTAAAACAACTAATAATTTATTTATCTTTTGCACTCGATAAGTAAAATATGCCCAAGTATCCTAAAAAGCCATATAAAATATTTGGTCTTGAAGAGTAGGCCATGCATTTGGAATAAAAACAAATAAATAGCAATAATTTTACTTCGCTCTGACATATGAAATTAATTATTGTTGAGTATTTTGTAATAATTATTGTGGACAATTATTTTGGACCAAAATTGTTTAAATGTGTTTGCAACACACTAATACCTAAACTGGCTTTTATCTCTGTAAAAACTGAAACAGTATCATGCAACTATGTAACTAATGTCTACTTTAAATAAATTTTGAAGTTGCCTGGCAAGTACACTAATAACAAAAGAACAAAGCATTCACCGATGGCGTAACGTTTGATAAAAAAATCGAGAAAAAAAGGGAAATTAAAAATTGATGTACTTAACTCAAATTTCATATTTAGATTACTTTTTTAATTTGGAAGAAGTTTTCCTTATAAGATTTTGCTGTATCTTTATAAATTAAGGTACTTTCCTCTTGACGCGATTTCGGAAAAATGACATTTGCGTCCGCACTAAAAGCAGTACGTAAAATTTGACTGGTTTACTGTTTTAGGGCAAGCACCAACTTTTATGAAGAATAAAATTTTGTGAGAATCCAATAATAAAGAAGTTTCCCATATGTTGCATACTTTTTTGGACACACTGTATATATATATATATATAAATGGAGAGCAAAATTTATCAGTTTATAAAACAAAGTTACATACTATATTTCCCTTCTAAATTTAACTAGTGTATTAATTATATTGTGTGATAAATTGCGAAACATGGAACACATAAGCCTATGTCGCATTTTGTACACATTGTTCTGCCAAATGACATGAAGTTAGAAGCAGCGCAACGGTGCCTACCACATGGAACAACATAGTGATGCATCATAACGTATATCTGGCAAACTCAGTCTGGAAGCGGAAGATCTTACTGGACCTAGAGATTTCGGAGGTGCACCATATCTTGATAGGCATACTTGCACTATTTCTCTCCTAACGTCCAAGTTTGAAGTTTTCGGGTTGTTCAATGCTGCGTCCAATATCCAACTAAAAATAGGCCAGTACCATTTCTTGCTTCTTATATTTATCCTATAGTTTGATATGCACTCATCCATAAGATCTGTCCCCCCCATATTCCGATTGTATTCTGATACACAATTTGGACGATCAACCATAAAACCCTTTTTCTCAGCCTGAGAATATCTCCTCACTAGTGCTACTGGTGCTACCCCCGCACTTGTAGAAGCTATTGTAACAACTGAATTCTCCAGCCATCGTACAAGTAGTATGCCCGTGTTCTTCTCTAAAATGTATTCAAATGTACCTCGCTTTTTCTTAGAGAAAATCTTTTTGTCACTCAAAGGAAAATATTTTGGAATCCGATTTTCACGATTTGTTCCTATTGCACCAATACCTGTATATCTAAGACAACTAAATAGGTTTATTCCTGTAAAAAGATTGTCGACATGTATAATATATGGCAGATTTTGATTTTTATTCCTTTTAGCATGGCCACCAAAGGCGAAGCACATTTCCGAAAAAACTTGTCATATGTTTCGTTTTCTCGTGGGTTCTTCCCTTGATATAAATCAAAGTCAACCAAAAATCCCTCAGCTGAATTCAAACACCACATTTTGTATCCGAATCTTATTGGTTTTCCTCGGATAAATTGTTTGCACACATGCCGACCGTAGTATTTTATTATCGATTCGTCGAAATCGACGTGTGGTGATGGTACAAAGTGTTGTGAAAACCTGTATCTCATTTTGTCCATGAGTAGACGCAATTTCCATGCTTTATCGGATGTTTTGACCTGCGTGTTATCAGCGAAGTGAACAGAACATGGTATTTGCAAAAAGCGGTTTCGTCTCATTGAATTCGAAACTAGTAATTTTTTTGCATCGTCTTTTACGTCCCAATATGTACGTTTAGGTGGCAACTGGCTATATCCACTTAGGATCGATATCCCTAGGAAACATTTTATTTCTGTGGCAGTAATATTTGGCTCTGGTTGGTTACAAAAGTGGGCGTATTTTAGAGTTTCTTTTGCGATATATTCTATGATCTCATTATCAGAGAACATTTCAAACATCTCTACACAAGACATACCTTAAAATTGTTTATAATCTGAGCTCGGAAATTGACATGATCCAGGTTCCAGATCGACGTCTACCAATGAGTATTCAGTTTTACTACCAACATGAGCGTTGATCCAATTTTCTTGGAAATCTGTTGGAGATCCAGCTTCTTCCGGTCGATCTTGATCTGCTTCATCTTGACTTTCTGTTAGGGGTTCGCGAGACTATGGTCTCGGTCTCGGTCTTGTCTCGGTCTCGAAAACGAGACCGAGACCGAGACCTGGAAATTAGAATCGAGACCGAGACCGAGACTTACCTATCGAGACCGAGACCAAGACCGAGACCAAGGTAACGAGACTCTCGGTCTCGGTCTCGAAAAATATTTTTATTTGTTGAATTTTCAAAACTTATTTTTTTCTGAAAAAAATCAAATTTTTATGTATGTTATTGGCAATTTATGCCAACGGGGTCCAATCAACTAAAAAATTTAAAAATCGTGCAAATCCAGGTATAACGCTTGTTTATTTTAAATTGGGCTGTTTCTTTTTAAGATTCTAGAAGAAATGTTATACTGTTATGTACAGGGTTATCCAACGAGGACTAGACAAGGCGATTTTTTGACTTTCCCTGTACTTTTATAAAAAAAAACTGAAATAGCCATCTTATGTAATTTTCTTCCGCGAATTCGGATATGTTCAGCAAAAAACCATTGAACATCAAATAAAAGTGCTAGGGGTTACTTTGATATTTTTTTAAATGAAACACCCTGTATATTACTACATTTTTGGATTGTGCGAAAAAGTCTAGACATATTTCATGAATAATGTCCTATACCTATCTCTAACGGTTTTTGAAATATTGACAGTTGAAAATCGACCATTTACCAAGTTTGACAGCTTGTAAAATCTAAACGGCTAAAGATAGAACAAAACGGTTTGCACTTTCCTATATTGGTCTTTCATAAGCTATTGTATGACACTAACTTTAGATTTAACCAGAGGTTAAATTTATACGGGATAAAACATCGCGTATCCATTAAAACAACTGGACATCTGCTTCTGGTACAACCGTGTCAGATTAGTATATTAAAAGATGATTGGCCACCTTTGACCATATACAGTATTCCTATACAGAGTGTCCCAAAATTAGTGGACGAAGCATTAGCCCTGTAGTTATTGATCAAAAATAAGTTAAATTTTTTCTATAAACATATATCGGGAAACGCCCCCTACGGGAGCTAGGGCTCTTAAAGTTGGGCCCCTAGAGATGTTTTTTTTCTAATTATTTCCAAAATTGTGTAAAATAGAGTTTTAAAATTATGGAATTCCCCTATGTAAACTAAGTTTAATATTTAGAATTTGGAAATGGAATAAGAAATAGAAAATTTTAGTCAGGTCAGGTGCTTAACATTTTGGGAGTGAATCTAAAAAATTAACGTCAACTTTTTTGTGGGCAATTTTTTTATTTTCTTCTTCAAATTTTGAAAATTTCAATTTTTTTACGTAAAAAGTGCCTCTTATTTGGTATCATTAGGACGCAGGGTTTTGAGAAAAACGGATTATAAATGTATTCCCACTGCCAAAAACGGGTGTAAATTGAATGATATGGCGAGTGCTATGGTTTATCAAATTTTTAAAATCGGTCATAGCTTTTTCTGGAACAAGTGTTTCTACTATTTTATAATAATATGAAGTTTTGTAACGTCAAAAGGAATTTTTGGGAATATCATAAATAATAATTATAACCTTCATTTTACACCCGTTTTTGGCAGTTAGTATACTTTAAAATCCGCTTGTCTCAAAAACGCTGCGTCCTAGCGAAACAAACTAAGAGGCACTTTTTCGCGAAAAAAAAATTCAAATTTTCAAAATTTGAAGAAAAAATATACAGTGTGTCCCAGGATAGGTGTTACAAGAGGACAAATTGTTGCGCGTAAAACCCTTTCAATGTGTTAGCGAGATATAATGAATC
>MU195842.1:1956-14474 GCA_016904865.1 Pissodes strobi | reverse complement strand
GAATTAATTTAAATATTTTTATTGTTATTCTATGATTATTATCAAAAGCATGCTCGGCAACACTTGATTTTTCTGTTCTACCATACTTTAAATGAGCTATATGTTCTTTGAATCTCGTCTGTATAGATCGTCTAGTTTGCCCAACATATTTTTGGTTACAATCCATACATCCAATTTCATATATTCCACTTCTTTCTAACATTTCAATTTTGTCCTTTGGACTACCTAATAACTTTTTAATGTTAAACTGAGTCTGGTATACTAATTTTAAACCTACTTCCTTAAAAACTTTTTGGAGTCCTCTAGTATACTGAGGACTCGACTGAGGATTATATGGTATCGAAACATATTATGTATTTTCATCTTGATTAACAAAAGAAGTGGAATCACGAATGGTATTTCTAAACAAATGCCTATTAATTAATCTATTTATTAAGTTAGTATTGAAACCATTAACTTCCGCTATATTCCTAATTGTTTCCTTTTCCTTATTAAATCTTTCTCTGCTAAGAGCAAAGTTAACCATACGGTGTACTAAAAAATGAAAGCTGGCCATTTTATGTTGGTCGCAGCGGAAGGAATCATTAGGAATATATCGGTTAGTGGCAGTATTTTTTCTGTAAATATCAAATTCTAATGTGTTATTATCGTTCCTAATCACTAAAGTATCCAAGAAAGGTAGTTGGCCATTGTTCTCGACTCCATAAGTAAATTTGATGGTGGGGAAACGGTCCTTTAGTTTTGTTACAAAATCTTCAATATTAGCGGTTTTTGTGTCGAATATCGCGAAAATGTCATCCACATACCTGTACCATACCCTTGGAAAATATTCAAACTCTTGGCTTATTTAATTTTCAAATTTACTCATGAAAAGATTAGCTAAGAACGGTGATAAACAATTGCCCATTGCCGTGCCTTCAAGTTGTTGGTAATAGTCATTTTTATATTGAAAATAATTTTGATCCATGCAAAGTTTGGTTAAAGTTAAATATTCTTGTTTGATTTCATTATCAAAACTATTCATTCAAGGTCTGTGGGATTGGTACACTAGGAAACAATGAGCTAACATCAAACGAGATTAAAATTTCACCTTCATTAAGAATCGTATGACAAGAACGAGTATAGTGCGACTGTAATGTCAGATAAATACTTATTGCTGGTTGAAGTTTGTCTTTTTGTGGTATAGAGTTTATATTAATTTAAGTGTTTGATATGGTTGTGTGTGTTAAAGAATGGCGTTTCAGACTTCATATAAGTTATTGTTTGTAGTGTTATGACTTACAAGCAATTCACTAAATTCCACAATTTGTTTAATTGGCTGGGTTTGAATAAACTGTTTTTTTTTTTATCAGAACGTGCTGAATGGTTCTATTTGTTGCCTCTTTTTTGTGAGGTTTCTTTCTTGCTATTTTGGATAAGATAAGGAATTGACCATCTGGTGGTGTTTATTAATTTGAAATAAACACAGTGCCGGACTCTAAATATTTGGCACAACAACAACAATATGGATTCGAAATTTAAATTTAAATGTTGTGCAAATAAAACTTATGGAAACTACGTTTGTACTTTATGTTTGAATGTTTTCCATCCCAGTTGTCTAGAGAGAGACTTTAAATCACACACTAAGCTAGCTGGGAACAAAATTTATTGTACTGAAGAATGCAAGCAAGGGATGATGAAAGCTGATCAGCAAAGCATACAGCTACTTCAGGATCTAGAAGAACTTCAAATACTTAACCATGATTTAAGAAAACAACTTGGGGCTAAGACGCGGCAATTTGAACTTCATTTCGAGGAAAAGGAGAAAACAACTTGGGGCTAAGACGCGGCAATTTGAACTTCATTTCGAGGAAAAGGATTTTTTAATTACGACCCTTCAGAACGAAAACATGAAACTGAAGACTGAAATGAAAACCAAGGAAACACTATATAAAAGACAACGACGTAAAACCCAGGAATTTGAGGAGGACGTGCTGGAGATGGAGAATGGAATGGTAGAAGAATTGAACAATAAACTCAGGGAATTATTAAATATTGGTGTTGAACTTAACGAGGTTCTCAATAAAAGCGTGAACTGGAGACGACTATTGCAGCCCACGCTGGAAAATCTGATCAACTTCAAAAGGAAGTAAATGAACTTAGGGACTTAATTGAGAAAATGAGTACTACAATCAATGTATTGGAAGCTGATAATAATTATTATCAGCAGGAAACAGGAGAGCTTAAACTTAAACTAAAAGGATTTTCTTTAGGGCATGATGTCCCCAGAGATACAGCCTAGTGCAAATAAAAATTCGGCTCCCCTAAAACTAGACAAGAGCACTAGAACGTCTAAACCTAAAGTATAAAACGTCCACGATCTGGTAAGTTGTTTTTTAAGATGATGAATTCCATAAAACTTTTGCAAAGTCATCTAAAATTTTTTGAGATAGGACATACAAAGCATAAACATAAGCGGTCTAGGAAAGGTTACAATGTTGATAACCGTGGTTCGGGAGTCACGGGCAGTATTGTGAACTCTGGTTTAGCACCTAAGGAGGAAGAGAACAAATCCACAGAGTTGTCTATTTCTCAAAAATATATATACCCAAAATTCTTCTTGTTGGTGATAATACGGCAGCACAATGCGTGCCAATATTGGACAATATTTTGAACGGTGATAGGCAGAACTATTTTATTAGCAGCTTTTATAAACCTAATGCTCTTTTTGATGACATTGTTAGGGATATTTATCAAATTTGCTCTGATTTTGGACCTGACGATAGAGTCTTGATTTTGGCCGGAACCAACAACTGCCTCAGAGGTACAAACTTATCAATTCAATTCAATTCAATTCTTTATTGTCTAACAGGAATAATCCCAATAAAAAGACAATTAATGCACATATAAACAAAACTTACTAGAACCTAAAATATGTATATAAAAAAAAATTCAATAAATCAGACACCAGTGACACTTAATCCTAAAAATTAAACAATTGGACAATAAGAAGAACATCACACTTATGTCACATTTCGGCCACAAGAACCAAATCACATTAAATGCTAATTAAACAGAACAAAAGTAATAAAAGAAAAAAAAACAATCAAAATGGGTTTATAGAGTATAGACAACTGGCAAGATTTTCTTCTTAAAAGATTTGACTGAACCCACAAATAAGTCTATATCAATGTTGCTCTGCAGAGCATTATAGTATGAACAGGCTCGATATATAGGCTCACTTCTGACAAGATAGGTGGAGTAATTTTCTAGATAAAATTTGCGGTGTGAACGTGTGTTCACTACTGGTACAGAAAAATTAAGACCATTAAGAAGATCAGCAGAGTCGACAAGATTGTTACATAATTTAAACAGGAAAAGTTGACTTTGTAGAATTGTACTTTGTTTGAGTGAAAGGAAGTTGAACTTTTTTAATAATAACTGATGATCAAAACCTCTTGGAGGGTAAAACCCATCCTGTTTGAAACTTAGATATTTTAGAAATCGCCGTTGAACATATTCGAGCCTGTCCACATGTACTTGATGACTCGGAAACCACACCAGAGCAGCATATTGCAATTTAGATTTTATTAAAGAGTTGAACAAAGTGATAAGACTGTCCAAACTCTCAAACTCTTTTGTAGACCTAATGATAAACCCTAGGGTTTTTAATGTTGATTGCACCATATGATCAATGTGGTCATTAAATGAGAGTTTTTTGTCAATCAAGACCCTCAGGTCTCTGATTGAATCAACACTGGAAAGATCACTGGAATCAATTTGATAGTTAAAGTCTAATTCGTGATTGAGATTCGAGATGGTCATCGATTTGCATTTGTTTATGTTAAGATGTAATTTATTATTACTGCACCAAGACGATAGGGTATCAATGTCCTTCTGTAACTCAGTACAATCTTGCAAGTTATTGCTAAATCTATACAGTTTGAGGTCGTCCGCAAACAGTAAACAGTTTGACGAGATGTTCTGGGTGATATCGTTGACAAATATGGCAAAAATCAGGGGAGCGAGATTACTTCCCTGAGGGGCTCCGCTGGTCGCATTAAAATCAATGGACTGAAAACCATTGTATTCAACGAAATGGGACCTGCCACTGAGATAAGAGATAAGTAGGTTTATCAGGTTATTATGAAAACCAATGTTGAACATTTTTTATTTATTTATTTATTTATTACATACGTATCAACAGCACTGGTGCCAATTACAGATACATCTTAAATCTAGATATAAAATCAAACAAAGAAAGGCAATCAAGCAAACTCTAATTAAAACTCAAATAAACAAAATACATCGATAAAATACTTTCAAGTCAAACGGCTTTAACATTATAAAACAGTACATAACTAAGCTTACACAAGATTAGTCATTTGCAGCCAAAGTACAATACATATACAAATAAATAGGCATATCTAACACAACCACACAATGATCATAACAGCTACAATTGAATCTTTGGTTTATTAACTGGTCGATCTCAACTTATCGTCGACCAAATTTTTGAACTGACCAAGACTAGTTGTATCTACATCAATATCAGATGCATACAAATTAAAAAAGTAACACATTTTGTAAATTGGAGAGTTCTTGTATAGGTTTATTCGAGGATGGGCCAGATAAAAAACATTTGAGGCTCGCGAGTTGACTCTATTGACAACAAAAGGTAATTTACCAAGAATTTCGGGGCAGTCAATCTCACCTTTCAAAATTTTAGAGTGTTAGAGTGCATAGTAATATTTTAATTCTTCTTTTTACTAACGAAAGCCTGCCAAAGACTTCTAAAAGGTATTCGTTGTCACACCCTTTCTGAGGATATACGCCATACTTCCTATAATACATGCACTTCAAAAAACTTCTCTGCACTTTTTCAATAAATGTTACCCAAACACTATACTGGGGGGACCATATTATGCTGCCATATTCCAAAACTGGCAACACAAGGCTATCAAAAAGATGCCAGCAAACATCCGTGCTGAAAACTCTAGTATTCCTGACAATAAAACCTGCTATTTTTTGTGCACTATCAATTTTAGATATTATATGGCTAGAGAAAGACAATGTTGGGTCAAAGATTACACCAAGATCCTTATGTTGATTCACTCGCCGTAAATTGACTCCATTTAAAGAATAGTCATAGCCAATAATATTATGATTCAATGTGAAAGACATACACGCACATTTATTTACATTCAAATTAAAGCTATTCAAATCACACCAGTCAGCCACGGTGCAAAAGTTATTCTGTAGGGTCACACAATCCTCAACAGAATCAATCTGATAGAAACATTTAAAGTCATCTGCAAACAACAACCCCAGAGCATTCTTGATACCACCGGCCATACCGTTTACGGCTGCCAAAAACAAAAGAGGACCCAAGTTGGCTCCCTGAGGAACTCCCGACGTACTCGCGAAAATAACCGACCTGCATCCTTTGACCTCAACATACTGGAACCTACTATTCAAATAAGATTTAATCAAATTTTGAAGATATAGAGAAACATTCAAATCAGACAAAGATCTCAATATTACACAATGCCTGACTCTGTCAAATGCCTTCTCCATGTCTGTTTGTTTTATTACGGGACCTGCCCAATCAATAAAATACAAAATTACACACTGTAAGAAAGTGATATAAAAGGAAATATAAGGGATAATAAACAACTTCCATACACAAACAAAGTATACAAGACATACTCCAAAGTCAAACACCAACAAATTGCACTCAACCATATAAAAGAAACATTCCCTCGGCAACAACATACAAACTATATAAAAATGCAAACAACACCACAGCGACACGTCATTATTTTAACATTTTTAATTTGGCTTTAAGAGAATTTTCAGTCACATTAAATAAGTCTATGATAGTATCAGTGCCATTAACTGTCCTCATCACCCTGTCAATTATTGAGCTACGGCCATAAGTTGTTCTGTGGAAATTTTCATTAAAAAGTTTGGGATGTCTGAGAGAGCGCAACGGAACATTAAAATTCAATAGTGCAAGAATTTCAGGGCAATCGACCTTATTATGGATAAGTTTATAAGCCATTGTGATATAAAAGTTCTTTCGTCTAATGTGCAATGGCTGAATACTTAAATGAGTTTCCAGTTCCCTGTAGCATAAATCCGTCATAGCAAAGCCCATCTTAAAATTTAAATACCTCAAAAACTTTTTCTGGATCTGTTCGATTCTATTTATATGAACCTGATAGTAAGGGTTCCATATTAGTGTGCAGCTTTCAAGGTGAGATCTGACGAGGGCTATATATAGAGCTTTAATTGCCATAATGTTAGTAAAGTCACGGGTATTTCTCTTTATGAATCCCAGCATTCGCAGGGCCCTATTACAAATTGAATCAATATGCTGAATAAAAGTTAGCGTTCCATCAAAAAGCACACCCAAATCCCTAACAACATCAGTCCTGTCAATCTTATTCCCATCTATAAAGTATTCAGACTCAACACCATCTCTCAATCTACCAAACTGAATAAACTTACACTTAGATGAATTCAGAGAGAGCTTATTCTCACTACACCAGTCACAAAAGCGGTCCAAATCTCTCTGGATCAAAGCAGTGTCATGTACATTTTTTATTCTTAAGTAAATCTTGAGATCGTCAGCATAAAGTAATATTTTAGAATTTCTGAAACAATCAGTAACGTCATTAATAAAAAGACTGAACAATAAAGGTGCAATAGGGGCCCCCTGGGGAACTCCTGAAGTTACCCTAATGACCCGCGAGGTGACGCCATCAATTCTCACTTGCTGCTCTCTACCTGTCAGGTATGAGTAAATCCAATCGTACAGACTACCATGTACACCATACCGCTTCAGTTTGGACATCAATATAGCATGATTTACCCTGTCAAATGCCTTGGAGAAATCGGTATAGACAGAATCGACCATATACCCCTCCTCCAAGGCACTGACAAGGTATGTATGATATGACAATAAGTTAGTCATCACTGAACGGCCTGCCAGAAAGCCGTGCTGGTATGGTGTCAAAATGCCCCTAAAAGAAAAACTCAAGTAGTCTGTAATGAGGCTCTCAAACACCTTAGGGATAATAGAGAGCTTAGTTATAGGCCTGTAATTATTTACAGCATTTCTTTCTCCATCACCCTTGTAAATAGGAGTTACAAAAGACAGCTTCCAGGAATCTGGAAAAATACCTGATCTTAAAGATTGGTTGAAAAGCAACCATAGAGGCCGTGCAAAGGAGAAAGCACAGTTTTTTAAAATTTCAGGTGGAACACCGTCAGGCCCTGACCCTTTTTTGAGATCCAAACCCTCAAGCTTCTCCAGAACCTCCGAAATTCCCAGATTCATCGACCCCAAGTTAATGGAGTCTTGGATATTAGTATCTAAATCCGAGCAATGAGCAGTCTGCTGATCGTACACCGAAGCAAAATAAGTAGCAAACAGATCCACCCGCTCCTGACCAGAACACCCAATAGCATCCCCAAAACTGACATTCTCTGGTATACCGCCCTGCTTGATCCTACCCCTTACAAACCTCCAGAAAAATCTGGGGTCGGCGATGATACTTTGCTCTACGTTCCTTATATATTCCACAAAACAACGTCTGGCCTCACTCTTACATGTAGACCTGAGATCACTAAAAACAACATAATTTTCCTGTGACTGATTTCCCATGTAACGTCTATGCGCATCTTTTTTTTGCATAACAAGTTGCTTCAATTCACCAGTAAACCATGGGGGGAATTCATAATTATTATTTTTTATCAATTTCCTTGGAACGTACAGTTCAAAAATACTAAAAAGATGCTCATAGAAAATTGAAACATTTGTATTTACATCGCAGCATAAGAGCTGATCCCATCGTGTGTTCAAAAACATATCACCGATCAACAAGTAATCGCAGTTCTCAAAATCGTACACTGAACATTCATACTGAGAGTCACTGGGTACATATCCGAAATTACAATCTATCTCTATAGCTGGGTGATAATTATCACAGGGTACAAAATTAAAACTGGGACATCTCACATTCATGCCATCACAATTTGACAGAACTAAGTCTAAAAAGTTATTGTATATATTAGGTACATTTTTATTTGCTTGCAAAAGCCCTACAAGTGACATTGTATCAAACAATATTTGGTTATTGACGTCATTGATTAGCAGGAAAGTATTATCATCGAAATCAGTACATATATTGAAATTAGGAAGGTTATAATCACCTGTTATCACAAAAAAATCATTAGGATATAGGTCGCTCAGTGTTTCAATAGTATCACAATGTTCCTGATAATCCACTGCCCTAGATTTTGGTGGGAAGTAGATGACACAAAACAAAACATTCCTCTCCTGAAATGATACTCTGACCCAAAGTTCATCGTAAGCCTTATTCTCAATATTTATCTCTATTCTCTCTGCCTGAACACCTCTCAGAACAGCACAAAGTACTCCACCTCCGCGCTCCTTGCCTGTGAAACCATAGTCTCTGTCCTTACGGAAAACCTGATATCCAATACAGCCCAGCTCTACATCTGAAAAGCTACCAGTTAGCCAGGTTTCAGTGAGCATGAACACTGTATAGTCACATATGCTGACACTATTTGCAAAGTCAATTAACTTAGTTCGCAAGCCTCTAACATTCTGATAATAAATTAGGGCACCATCTGAGTGCTCACAACGGTTGGAAAATTCTCATTACCTTGAGAACTCACAAAGGATCTTTTCACACGAAAATTGTACCTTCGAAAGACTATACCAGATGGCCAAAAATCACAGCTATTTATGGTGTTAAAATGCTGCGACATTACACCAACTCTAAATGCCTTGGATGTGCCCTTAGTTTCGAGGGCCTCAACCTCAAACTCTAATTCCGGAATATTCCCCTTGTTCTTGATCCAGTTTTTTACTTGAGAGACTGACACACCCTGAGCTGCCTTGCCCACATACAGCCACATCTTTCTAGGGGCACACGTAAAGCCGTTTGTTTCTCCGTCATTTGCAATTCCGGTGTTTGCGCGCTCATTGCCATTCTGTTTACGATTGTTGTCAGAAAATGAATTAGCAACTGCGTTTTCAATCGCATCCCCTACGTCCTTCCTAGTGAAAACTCGCTTTTTTTGAGTTTGAATATTTTGGTTGTTGTTGTTTATATAACCTCTATTATTGTTTGGAAAGTCCGGATACGGAGAGCGAGGACCACGAGAATGCACATTAGTCACTTCCAAATTCGTGTATTGCGGGTTGCCCAAGGTTGCTGGACGTGAACCAGCTGGTGATGGCATGGCCGATTGTTTATTTTCTTTGGCCGTATTATTCACCTTGAAAACTCCGACCCCATTTTCCATTTTCTTTATTTTTTCTTCTAAAAATTGGACTTTTTCCTCGATTAGGCATTTATTTTCGATCAACAGATGATTCTTGTCTTGAATCTCCAACACAAGAGCACTAAGCATATCACAGTGTTTTTTTAAACTGTCGACGGTTGGATTGCTGTCATCGGTAACACAATTCGGGCAAATAAGGGTGTTAAACCCTGTTACTGTAATTCCCTTCACTCTCACAGCACAGGAAGCATGAAAAATGGCACTACAAACTGTGTATATAACATCCACCTGAGATTTGTTGTTGATAGCTTCGTGCACAAACTGACAGAAGGAGGCTAAGTTAGTAAATGTTGACTTTTTAGGTAAAAATCCATGTTGACATGTTGAGAGACAACCAGAGATTTCATCATATAATCGTTCGAAAATAACAATCTCAAAAATTTTTGAAACCGCGCTTACAATGCTTATGGGCCTGTAGTTATTTATTTCATGTCTGGCTCCCGCCTTGTGAATTGGAATTATTTTACTAACTTTCCACTGATCAGGATAAACTGAAGTTTTTAAGATTAAATTAAACAGATATTCCAAAGGTTTGGACAAGTACTCACCACAACCCTTCCAGATATAAGTTGGGATCCCATCGGGGCCAACCGCCCTATTTGCCCTAATTTTCTTCAATGCTTCCGTTATTTCTTGCGTGGAGATTAACCTGCTACAAAAGAATGACTTAGACTTGGTCGCTGTGCAGCCTATATCTTCGTCATTGACAAAAACTGATTTAAAAAAATCAGCAAAACCATCGGCTACATTTTGAGAACCCGAATAAATTTTGTCACCAAAAGACATTTCCCCCAAAATATCAGGAGAATCCTTTAGAGTCTTTAGAAAAGACCAAAAGATTTTAGGGTTCATTTTTAAGCTTGATTCAACATCCTGTAGATATTTAGAATGTGGAACTTTAATTTTATTTTTAATGATGCTTCTAAAAGAAAAATACTTGTGTGTCCAGTAGTGAGATTTGAGTTTCTTAGATTTGAGAAAAGAATTATGTTTTTGTTTAAGAAGGTTAATTATCTCTTTATTGAACCAGACTGGGTATTTTTTATCTATCTGAGTTGACTTCGGAACACATTTCTCAAACAAGTCGGCCAGTTTGGCATAAAAATACTCCAATGCCGAATTGACATCTAGAAAGCTCTCAAAGTCACTCCAGTCTTGGTCTCTGAAAAGTCTATACATTAGCAAAAAATCAGCTTTTTTAAAATTTAGTTTCGTTGTTGATACAAATTTACAGTGTTCAACACGTTCTTTAGTTTTCAAGCATATGCTCAGACATGGATGATGTTTGTCAATAGGAACCAAAGCATCATCTGTTTTGTCGACCAGCACACCATCAAAAGAGGAAATCACGAGATCAAGAACAACATTGTTACCATTTCTGACCTGATTTAACTGAACTAAATTATTAAATGACAGGAAAGATTTAAGAGTATTTAAAGCGTCATTACAAGAAAGATGGTTTACATAACTTGGAATATTAAAGTCGCCAATTATAAAGTATTCGGATTTAGATTCCCCACTCAAGTTAGATTCTATCTTCTCAAAAAATTGCTCATACAAGACACTAGCGCTATTTGGGAGCAATTAGGCCATGATCCAACTTGTCAAATGCCTTCGAGAAATCCGCGTATATGACATCAAGTTGTCTTTTTGTATTTATAGCTTGATCGGCTTCTTTTAGAAATGTAGTCAAATTAGTTACAGTTGAGCGTTGAGTAAAAAAACCATGTTGAGCGGGAGTAATTAAGTTTTTAACCTGATGGAAGAGATTATCATATATATACACCTCAAAGGCCTTAGAGAAGTTGGACAAAATAGAAATTGGCCTATAATTTGAGATGCTGTTTATATCCCCACCCTTAAACACTGGACAGATCTTAGTTATTTTCCAGCGGTCAGGAAACATGTTGGTCTGGATCGCCACATTAAATATGTGGTGCAGTGGCACCGTGAGACATTGAGCACAGTCACGCAGGATGAAGGAGGGTATCTTATCATGACCAGAGGTATGTGAGTTTTTCAGTTTCCTTAGTGCTTCGAAGATCTCAGATTCAGTTACGTGAGTGATAGTGATATTTTGGGAATTGCCAGGCTCATTTAGACCATCCAAGTCAAAGTCAGAAGAAACCTCATAAACACTCCTGAAAAACTCAGCGAATCCATCTACTATACTTTGTGGAGAATCAAGGGAAGTCTGACCGAGGGTCAACGTTCCTGGAATACGTGTTTTATTGCGCTTTTGGCGAATGTATTTCCAGAAATGACCAGGATTGGTCCTGATAGATGATTCAGTATTATTTATGTATGTCTTATATGCAATGTCGATCAACACCGTAACAGTCCGTCTTTTATTTGAGTATGCTTGGTAGTCCAAGCTTGAGCCAGACCTTTTGTATCTTTTATGGAGGTGATCCTTCACATTCAGACCGTTAATAATGGCTCTAGTATACCAGGTGGGGTACTTAACTATAGCGGACTTCACAGCATATAAGGGAACAGATTGGTCAAGGATGTTATAAAGTCTATTATAGAAGTGATCACCCGCTATATTAACATTTGGCTCATTAATTATTAGGTTCCAATCAGTGACATTAAGTAGATGATACATTAGGTTGTAATTAGCTTTATTGAAGTTATAGTTTCTACTTGTGTTGGAGCATGGAAAGTCCCCAAACCCAGTATCTGTCCTGAGCTGCATATCAAATGCAACACTAAGTGTGGGGTAGGCAGGATCCTCAGGAACCAGGGGCAGTTGATCTCTAGTTACCTCACACTCAATGTTAGCAATAACAAGATCCAATAAGTTTCCCCAAGCGTTTGAGAGAGTATTGACTTGGGTAAAGTCACACAGTGCTAAGAAATCATTTAATTGAGTTGTTTTTGCATTTGAGTTGGGGTTGAAGTCTCCGATAAAGATAACTTTGTTGTTCTGAATAGGTTCATATATAGAGAAATATTGAAATAGGCTCCGGTGTGAGTTAGCGGGAGAGTTAGGTGGAATATAAATAATAAAAATAAATGCAACCGAGTCATTCAAGTAAAACTTACAGCCCAAGACATCAATATCAGGCACAAGTCCCTCTAGTTCCTCCAAATTGAGCCTTGATGCCTTAAGGTCGTGCCTAACACCGAGAAGCACGCCTCCACCCCTTGTGACA